>JAOWAR010160556.1:0-10520 GCA_028571005.1 Clathrina lutea
CAGAGGATGCTGCATCGAAGCAGAGCGAAAGAAAGGCGACATCTCAGCCAGCCGGCCACTTGCGAGTATGGTATTTCTCGCTTTTCAGCAAGTCTGCTGGCAAGACGCTTGAGAAAGGCAGTGCCTGCGGGACCAGAACCACCCGAACTAGAAAAAACAAGAGGCGTGAAAGTTCCACGGTTGACTTCCCGAATCCTTTCTTCATATCCACGGCGTTTGGAGCGTTCGTGCAGCTTGTAGGTGTTGGCCAGGGAGAGATGACGGTATGGATGTGCATGGGGGTAGAAAACCCGTACATCAAAGAATGCGCACTCGTGCCTTCGCTCACTCCAGAAGCCACCAGCCTTGATGTCTTCTTCTCTCTTCTTTCTTCTCTCTTTCTTCTTCTTTCTTCTTTCTTCTTCTCTCTTTCTTTCTTCTTCTTTCTTCTTCTCTCTTTCTTTCTTCTTCTCTCTTTCTTCTTCTTTCTTTCTTCTTCTTTCTTTCTTTCTTCTTCTCTCTTTCTTTCTTCTTCTCTCTTCCTTTTTCTTTCTTCTTTCTTCTTCTTTCTTCTTCTCTCTTTCCTCTTCTCTCTTCTTCTCTCTTTCTTCTTTCTTCTTCTCTCTTTCTTCTTCTTCTTTTTTCTTTCTTCTTCTCTCTTTCTTCTTCTTCTCTCTTTCTTTCTTCTCTCTTTCTTCTTCTCTCTTTCTTCTTCTCTCTTTCTTCTTTCTTCTTCTTCTCTCTTTCTTCTTCTTTCTTTCTTCTTCTCTCTTTCTTTCTTCTTCTCTCTTTCTTTTTCTTTCTTCTTTCTTCTTCTCTCTTTCTTCTTTCTTCTTCTCTCTTTCTTCTTCTTTTTTCTTTCTTCTTCTCTCTTTCTTCTTCGTATTTCTTCTTCTCTCTTTCTTCTTTCTTCTCTCTTTCTTCTTTCTTCATCTCTCTTTCTTCTTTCTTCATCTCTCTTTTTTCTTTCTTCTCCTCTTTCTTCTTCTTTCTTCTTTCTTCCTCTCTCTTTCTTCTTTCTTCTTGTCTCTTTCTTCTTCTTCTCTCTTTCTTCTCTCTTCTTCTCTCTTTCTTTCTTCTTCTTTCTTCTTCTCTCTTTCCTCTTCTCTCTTTCTTCTTCTCTCTTTCTTCTTTCTTCTTCTTGTCTCTTTCTTCTTCTTTCTTCTTTCTTCTTCTCTCTTTCTTTCTTCTTCTCTCTTTCTTTCTTCTTCTCTCTTTCTTTATTCTTCTCTCTTTCTTCTTCTCTCTTTCCTCTTCTCTCTTTCTTCTTCTCTCTTTCTTCTTTCTTCTTCTCTCTTTCTTCTTCTTTCTTCTTCTCTCTTTCTTTCTTTTTCTCTCTTTCTTTCTTCTTCATTCTTCTTTCTTCTTCTCTCTTTCCTCTTCTCTCTTTCTTCTTTCTTCTTCTCTCTTTCTTCTTCTTTCTTCTCTCTTTCTTTTTTCTTCTTCTCTCTTTCTTCTTTCTGATCTGTGTTTGCTCATGTACAGTATTGGTGATCCCTTTTTTTAGAACTTTTTTGCTCCTGGACATTTTTTATGACCTTTTTTCCCCTCAACATTGAGGAAAGCACCTCCCATCTCCTAACTGGAGTGTACCTCGAACACGCCTCCTAGGGAAACCATCTCGACGAAGTGCTTGCGGGCCTTCTGGGTGACCTTTCTTTAAAATTCTGCTTTTGTGCTTACTGCTTCGCAGACGTGGCCTGCCCCTGGATGTGAAGTTTCACCACCACCAACCTTCTCTCTCTGATTGTGCATGCCTTAAGCCCATTCAGTTGCTTACTGAGCCTCTCCGCGATGGTCTTTCACACCTTTGACCCATACGTGAAGGGTCTAAAGTGTCCTGGAATTTCTCGGAGAATTGCCACGTTGTCGGCGACTGTGAAGCAATACTTCCTAGGCTTGGCTTGGGTCTGAGGAGTAATAACTAAGTCAGTACTCTTGGGACTCGGAGATCCAGTTTCAGCACTGGAACTGGCACTGGCCATACTAGCTGACAAAATTCCTAAGAAAAAAAATGCCGAAAGAAAAGTGCCACGTCTTGACCTGTGCTTAAGTAATGCCGAGGGGAAAGACTGGTGGAGTGCATTCACACATCAACGGACCACTTCCGTATGAACTTGTCTTCATGCGTAGTCTTGATTCAAACTTTCCATATGAGTTCACGCCATTTCGGCTCATACGGAATCTGATACGTTATATGCACAGATTACGTACTGCATAGCCTCCCTATTTACGCCACAGTTCGTCACGGGGCGGACATTTGCGTGTGTGTGTGTGTGTGTGTGTGTGTGTGTATCATAATGAAAAAGAAAGGTGCCAGACGAACGTCGAGCACGACACACGAAGAAAAGGAAAAAGCAAAGAAAAATACAAGAGCAGCAGCATATGGCCCTTTTCATCAGTCGATCACTGTCATCCTGACAAAGGGTGGGTGTGTGTGTGTGTCACACATTTATTATGATATCGCCAGTGGTCTTTTAGAGGAGTACATTACTTAGACCGGCTAGTAGGAGACTGAATGCTATGCGGAAGCTTGTTCCAGTCGATAAATGAGTGAATGAAGGAGTTCAGCTGCCGGGAAGTCCTTTTTTTGTTTGTGTGTAAACCAAGCTGAAACGGCTTTCAATGAGATCGTGTAACAGCGTCCTTGATGAAGGCCAGAAAGGAGAAGATATTGGATCAAGTCGATTCCGTGCAATCTTGAAGAAATGTGTCATACTGTCCACCTTACGACGTGCTTAGTTGTCAGTGTGGTCCAGTCAGTGCTCAAAAGTGGTCATGCCACGCTGCACTGCAACCATTCCAGTGAAATTACTTCTGACCCAGTTAAAGCGGCTTGTCAAACTGGAGACGGTCAGAATGCTGACCTTGGATTTTCACATTGATGTGTTCACCTACTTTTGTCTCCCTTAAATTTTTGTTAGGAATCCCTGTCACTGCCATGACATAATTCGTGATGGGGCTGTTGGTGCTCTCCCTTCTTCCAGATGTTACCAGGACCAGCTGCCAGGGCAACGCAGGCAGTCATGCAAAGGTCGGACCCAGTCACTGTCACTACGACGACACCGTCCTCACCCCAAACGACAGACAAGCCAGGAGAGGAAGAGCATAGCCCACTCGTCGCTACTTGACTGTCCGAGACAAACTTCATCAAAATTCTCATAGTTCTACTCGATATCCTTCCTCTCCATGAGAAGAGCTGCAAGTGTGTGTGCGTGCGTGCGTGCGTGTGCCGGCCACATCATCATATCTGCATTTTTTTTTTTTTACTTTCAACTTGATCTCACTCCTGATTATTTCCCCTGCCCCCTATGACCTATGGTCTGTCTGAAGACTTCTCCTTTTTAATCTGCAATCCATGAAACAAGGTAGTGCCTACTATACTTCTAAATTATGCTTTCAATAGGCAAATATGATTTATTTTCACAGGGAATAGCATGCAAAGATAAGTCAAGAGATGAGCTTTTGTCAAACGATTTCGATTTTTGTTGGGATTTTGGCGAGCGAGTGATACGTGTGGATGTGTACATGTGTGTGCACACGCTGTGCACTGCATTGTGATGAGACACGTGAGTGTATGCTGCACGCCATCCTCCTAAGTCTGGGTTTGGTGCAGGTCTCTTTGACAAATTGCATAGCAGCGTCCAATAAAGTCTCGATTACCAGAGGAATGAAAATCGTTTCAGAAGTGAAAAGGAATGCATAGGTGTGACCAGTCCTACAGTCACCAGGAAATTCCAAGGCCAATCAAAGTTTTGGATTCTGTCACCATGGCCACCAGCGATGACGTGTTGCCACTGGTTGGGCATTGTTGTGTGTTTGCGAGTTGGGCATGGTTGGCACGGTGGGTGCACTGAAATAGTCGAAGTCAAACTCAAGGTCGCTTTGGTCTGGTAGGGTAATACCGCCATGCTGCCAGGTGGGGACAGTCGGAGTATGGCTCCCAAACACTCCATGCGAGGCGTAGTGCCGGTGCAAGGATACTTGCTCAGCTTGCTGCCCACAGATGACTGGAGCAAGGCCTTGCTGAGCAAAGAACCCTGCCTCCAGCTGGTTGTTGAAGGTCATGCCATCAGTGGTGCTGGGGTTAGGCATGTAAGTTTGTCCTGAGATCAAGTCGAGATGCTGTAATCTGCCGTGTTCCTGGGATATGTGCATGTGTGCTGGCTTCTGCTCCAAGTCTCTGGAGACTAAAGGAAAGCTTACTGGTTGAACACCGCACAGGGCAGGGTGGACGGTCGATGTCTGTGCTGGGTGTTTGTTGTACTGAGATGTGTTCATTGCTGAAACGTCGCCGCCTGGAACGCTATGGACATGGTCCTCTGGACGGAAACCATCACCAACGCCCAGCGGCCAGCGCGACGGACTGTTTAGAGCTCCAAGCATCTCTTCCCGTATTGGACTCATAGCTACGTAACCACCCCGGTTGATGCTATCTAGCGGCGCCATGTTGTCAGGCATGGCGATCCCTTCGCTCGCGTCGGACAGGAAACACGAGTCAAATTCTTCGACAAGACTGGAAGGTTCGCTGCCAACCTGGAGGAAGTCGTCGTGCGTGCATGCCGAGCCGGACTCGCTGGCTAAGGCCGTTGCCGGCGACAGAGGCGAGGGAGAGAGATATCCAGACGACGACAGAGCCGACGACGACGGTCCGGGTGAAGGGCCGCTGCTGACGAGTGAACCCCCTTGCAAGCTGGTCGTGGACGGCAGCGAAGAGAACTCTCCGAACGACGTCGACGACGCGGCGCCTGCTCCATTGCTCCAGTCTGCCGGCGATTGGGCGGACGAAGGGCTTCCGTCGGACTTGATTTGCTTCCGGCGCGCTCTCTTCCGCTCGCTTTTCTGCAGAGCCTGTGGAGCGTCGCCCGTCGAAGCTCGGCGGCGATTGGCTCGGCCCACCTTAGCGTCAGGGTTGATCACCCACCAAGAGCTCTTGCCAGTCTGTGAGTTGGGCACTCGAACGAAGCGTTGATGGAGGGACAAATTGTGACGGATCGAGTTCTAAAGGAAGATCATAAACAAGAACAGGACGCCAATGTGCTTGTCTTCTGGTGAAGGAAAGAATTTCAAAGGCACGCCGAGAGGTGGGTCCTAAAATTCGAAGTGGAAGGGGGCGAAAATTAAGTCGTGCGTGTGTATGTCCTTACCTTCCAACCCGCCGAAGAGTTGCTCTCGCCCTTATCCTTGAAGTACGGAACATTCTCGACCATCCATTCGTAAATCTGGTTCAACGTTCTCCTCTTCTCCGGCGACGAAAGAATAGCTTGGGTAATGAGCTCAGCGTAGGACATACATCCCCACGCGTTGCGTCTGGCAGACTTTCGCGACTTCTCCGCGGGTACCTCTTCGTCCTGGTCCGTTCGACGCTGTAGCTGCTGCGGCTGTTGCTGCTCGTCCGACTCTGAGCTAGCCACGGGGCGAAGCAAGCTGGTCGGTCGGCCCGGCAGCTCGAACAGCGGACTATCCGCTTCCATCAAGCAAACAACGGAAACGGGCTAGAGGAAAAACAACAACGCCCTTATCTGCATGCACCAGGCAGGGCAACACCTGGGCTCATGCACACGCGAAATCAAATCCACCTCGAGCAGAAAAAAAACGGACAGCGAATCTTCCTTGACGTGTTTCGGAGCTGCAGACAAAACAATCGGCCACTTAAGAGCAAACCCTTCAGAAAGTATCTAGTATTTAAACCCGCCTTGGGCTGCGAGCTGGCTTCGCCATGGTAGTAGCTGTCGAGCTAGCAAGACCCGTGAAGACCGAGCAATAAGGCGGCTGCCGGACGGAGCTTGCTCGGGCTCTCCGGCGTAGGCGGTATTGTAAGGGCAGCAGGAGGGCGGCCGAGAACAGCTCTCAATGCACCATCGATTGCGATAGACAATTATCGGCGATGTCCGCTTTCGTGACCGAGAGCCAGTTTAAGCCTACCTGCCTGCCGGTCTGCACCGGTCTTTGCCACGGCGAGACGGCCGCTGATTGAGCGGGGATGGAGATTCTGTGAAGCCATCGGAATTTTTCTCTAGGCCTTACTTAGCAGAATCTGCTGTTCTTCTTCACCCCATTCTCCTAAAGTACACAATTCCAGCTTGTTCTGGTCATGTACCTGCTCTCATTCGCTGTTCTTTGTTAGAATGTGGTGAGCTTAACGCAAGAATGAAGTTTCGACCGCATCGGATTGAAAACCATCGGGAGAGTCACTGCGCGAAGAATAGCACGTCACAAAAGAATGGATGCCTCGTACAAGAGTTGGAGGACAGCTTGCGGCTGGTCCTGCTCACCTGCAGGCGGTCAGCGGCGAGGAAATTTCGATTAGTTTGGCATTCGTGAAAGAGCCACACTTAGAGGTCTCCGGTGAACGAGAGCTTATTCTGATCCCAATCGACTGAGGTGCACGATTGCCGAAACTCTCAATTCACCTGCCGTCTATGAGGTTTTTTTGCGTCTAGACGGTCTTATCTCCAGCTTGGCCTCGGCTTTCGCTGTGTTCTCTCTTTTCTGCTTCGCCGCGAAACCGTCAGCTATTAGACAGTGCGCCCTCACGCCTTGGGGACTAGCTGGCTTCGTCACATGGTAAAGGAAAATAATAATAATAATATATAGAGTCTTGTGTAAGTCAGTTCACGCTAACTGGAGGCACTTCTGTATTCAATAAAAACGCCTGGAAGGCTTCGTTCACACCCGCTCCTGCATGAAAAGTACGCGCGTTTCTGGCTCACAGATTCAACTTTCAACAGCCGCACAATAGTGTATTCGATATTCACAAAGGATCCCGATGACGGCTGGCAGAACTGAGTGAACGTCACGTGACAAATTCTTTTCCCCCTTCCCCCGTCTAGCAAGAAAGACAGCGGCGCAGCCCAAGGCACTGGCTGCCTTGAAGTTTGTCCTGCCTCGCCAAGTTGAAGGCCAAGCGTCGTGGACAAGCGGATGGAGCATACCGGCGTGGAGAGACTACAATCAGAAGATGATGAGGAAGATCTCATGTCAAGCCACCGGTGCTGAATAATACCAGCAAGCTGACGTCGTCGGCATGCGACACTACGGCCTCCTAGGCGCCACGTCGTCAGCCGTCGACCGCATTGGAGTGCGTACGCGAAGGTTTTCACTTCCCGTTTGACTGTCCAAGGGGGTACATTTCTGGCAGCGGGAACCAAACGTAGTCACATACTCGCACAGGCAGCGCGTTCAAATAAACGGACGGAAAAGACATGACTGCAAGATCTTATGCCTGGTGTGGCCAAGACTGCCAGCAGCCGCTGTGGAGCCAGACTCGTTCATAATCAGTCCTTCCAGCTCTCTCCACAATGGCTTGGCCAGTATGCACCGGCCAACCACCGTGCCGTGTGCAAAGTACATTTTTTCGTGACAAGGAGCGCAAGGTCCGCTCCTTCCGCCGGAAGTGTTGAAAGATCAAGTTGAGTTGACTAGCAGACGGGCTACCCTGCAATGCAGAAGACTGCGTGTAGGTATGGACGATGAGTTGGCGATTTTCTTGTCTGGCTATACCCGCACTCGCCACATTTTCTCTCTCCGACCTTGCAATTTCTAGCTCTCTCTCTCTCTCTCTCTCTCTCTCTCTCTCTTTCTCTCTCTCTCCCTCCCTCGTCGAATCCCATGCTTGTACTTTGTGCAAGCTTCAACTCTTCAGAATGGATCGAGATTCAAAATATCTGAATTATCGACGTTTGGTATCGCGATCGGTTTCTCTCGTTTCAATGATGCAGCATCTTCGTCCCAATTGGGCTGGTTTCTAATCACGGTGACAAGCTCATCGGCGATGCTTCCAGTTAACTTGCTAGTCTGTTCGGATCCAGCCTCCCCCTCAGCGGTCAGTATGGAAATGAATATTTGTATCTGAGAAGGTGGTGCACCGCCTCATCGGCAAATCACCGTAAACTCAAATGAAGAGGGAGAGAGAGAGAGAGACGGAGATGTTTACCGGTATCTCTATCTTCCGGCAATGGAATGAGGCCAGTGCTGGCCTTTCATCTCCCGTCACTCAGAGCTCGGGAAGGTTTGGAGAAGAACGCGCTGTCGGCGGATCGAAGATACTTGACAAGCATTTAATCGTGTTAAATGGGTCGCACAGCGAGGAATGCGTAAAATGTTATCGCTGCGACGATCAAGGCGAAACCGTGCTTTCAGGACCGCCCATCTCTGCGTGAAGAAATAATCCATGATTGGGCATGTCCTGAGATGTAGATCGTTTGCCGGGGGAAGATTGAGGCTGACTGAGGCAATGTAGTATTGGAATCTCCTCAGTGACGATCGTTGCAGATATTCAACTCTGACAAGCCAGGCGTGTGCTGTGGAGGTGCCGGCTGATAAAAAGGCAAAGCAACAATTCCACACAAAGGCCGCACATCGATGGTTTGCAGGACGAAGCTGTCGGTAGTAGCCTTTCACGATGATGTGGAAGCGAAAGCCTTCGAATTCGGCACACTCCGCACATGCTGCATACTGTGCGAAACGCTGTTCTGATAATTACTATCGAGCCTGGCCGGCTTCCGACGGCCGTAGCGACTCGTGTGACCATGCTACCCGCTATTAATTGACTTCCTGAGTAACTGTAGGAGGTGCATCTCTTCGTAATTATGTAAAGGCTCTTGAGCCAGTACAAAGACACACTTATCACCATGTTCCAGCCTAAGTTGAAAATAGAAGGAGGGAAAGTATTTCACTGGGATCATCAATTTTGATTAAAGAAGATCTTTGAAATGAGATATCTTTTTGAAAAAAAAAAAGAAGCTCACAATGGAGCCAGCGGGGTGCTTCAAATCCAGGCTCCTGCCCAGATTAATCCATGAAACGGACAGCAGGCATCTCTCCCAAGACTCCCAGTCCCCACACAGTTTCCACTCCGAAGTTGGAGTTCAATTGTCACTTTGAACAGTGCAGTGGCCAGATCACTTCCGACTGGCGAACAAGTTCTGATACGTTTGATTGAGCAGAAATCTTCAGAAAACAAAAAAATCAAAGCATGTAAGTTTACTTGGCAAACAAGCCATCGTTGCCACAGCCGGAGAACACAACATACTGACAAGGAAAGAACAGAGAGAGAGAGAGAGAGAGAGAGAGAGAGAGAGAGAGCCGAGAGAGAGCTGCACTGAGAGAAGTTTTGTCATCGGAAGAGAGATTGGTGTTGAAGGGAGCTAAAGTTTACACTGAGTATTCCGATCGACGCAGGGCAGTTGAAATGGAAGCAGCAGCTGTCTGAAGTCTAACCATAATGTGGAACATCTCTGTATCTGCTGCAACTTCATCCGAGCTACAGTCCAGGTTTATGCTTGGTGAACCGCTGCTGGGCGCATTCATGAATGATGCTTGATCGAAGCCGGAGTCCTGGCAATTGTCCACTGGCAAGTCAGCGGTATGAAGCTGGTAAAGATCTCTGTTTGGTTCATTGAATGAAAACCACAGCAGCAATATTTCTCGGTTAACAACAGGGTCATGAAAGCGACAGTCTATGCAACACATAGTGACACTGTTGCCAGAGAAATGTTGGGGCATGGGACACTGCTTTTCATTTTTTTTTTCAGTTTCTATGGAGTTCGTTCTGAGTCGTTCTAGTTCTTCATCTAATCCATACTTTCAACACGTCAACGCGTGTCGAAATCATTTTGTGGAAGTGTCAGTGTTTTAGAAAGATTTCTTGATGGTGGCCTGGGATTTTTTTGTGTGCCATGGATCAGCAACGGAGTTCTTCTTGGCTCTGCTTCTATCTGAATTACAGATGGCCTCCTCATTCTTTTCAGTGACCTGTGGACTCAGCCATGTCCTGAGTTCTTCATTAACCAATGGATGTATGATTATTATGCCCAAGTGTCATTGCCAGCGTCATGTTTCAGAAAGTTTTAGTCAGAGACATTGCATCAAATTGATGCAAACAAGCCAGACACTTTCATTTTCAGTCACCAAAGAGAAAGAACTGCAGGGCAAGAGAACCCAGAGTGATTCTGCAAGGTTTTTGATTTCACACGAACAGGGTAGGTGGCAGGGATATGCTTCTGCCAGAGTGCAACCGAAACCCGATAAACATTCCATCGCCGACACCGGATTTTTCACCTTCGCAATTGTGTTTGTGCGTGCACGTGCATGCACACGCAAGTTTCAATTTTTGTTTGTAAGCATCTGGCAAAAACATGGCTACCCTTGCACCTGGGAAAGTCTACAATTATTTTATGCCCAAATGCAAAAAAGTCATGCGCCCTTTTTTCCCTTCCACAAATCCAGCGCCAATTGGGCGTGGCATCAACTGTCTTTAAGGGTGGCACCCCCCACTTTGGCACTGCCTTCAAATCTGAGAAACTTTACCAGTGAGAACTTCACCATGCTTTTCCTTGCAAGGTACTTGAAAAACACAGCTTATTGCACTTTATAGGTAAACTTTGCTGCAGCACAGGGAGGAGTTATTGGTGGTTGAAAATCTGAAATTTGGTTTTTCTACTTTTTATAGCTCTACATGGAGTTAGGCGGAAGGGATGAAACTTGGCAGAAACTTTCCTTGGACAATGCTCTTCGATTCGGTACTACCATTTAGCCCA
>JAOWAR010160567.1:0-10519 GCA_028571005.1 Clathrina lutea
CACAAATAGTAATTTATAGACAGGAAGTGTAGGTAAATCATAGACAAGCCTCGAAAAAGAAAGATAGAAGCGGTATCACGACCTGCGCAAAAAAACCGTCTTCAAGGCTAGCTATGCTCCTCTCGCCTGACACCAGGACGGGTCCGAGAAAGCAGGAGAGTAGGAGAAAGTAGGAGAGTAGGAGAGGAGCATAGCTAGCCTTGGCCTTGGAGCCGGTGTTTTTGAACCGGTGGATTGGTCTGGCAGTTGCGACCGCAACTCTCGTATTACGCTTTTCAAAGTCGCGATGCTGGCACCAACTGTTTACGCGAGAATGGCGGCAATTTCAAGTTTGGACTTCGCGACGTTGGCGTGACTGGCGTCTACACGTGCGTCGATTCTGTATCTTGCATTGGGGTCTTCAAAGCCCATGCAGTTTCGATCACACGTTCGAAGTGCCCGCGCTGCGTGAAAAATTACCTCTGCGCGTGAACAACACGTAGCCTTGAGTAATAAATAATTTCTTGTCAAAATATAATGGAGTTGCAAAAGCGTCGCAGTGTCCCTTTAAAAAGAAAAAAAAAACCCGATCATAATGCGGCACCGCTGGAAGTCGAACGCTGTTGGGCTCCAACATTTTTTTTACTAAACATGGTCAGACTGCCGAAAAACACCAGCGACGTTACCTTCGTACGCATGAACGTACATGTACATGTACATACATGTACATGCACTTTTCGCGCGCAAGCTGGGCCGCAGCCGCAAACACGGAAAAGAACGTGAGCATCCGCCAGTCGATCAGCCGGCCAATGCAACGCGCCCACGCGATCCGCTCAAATGTAACTCTTTTCCACCCAAATATGGTCGAGTGGGCTCCCGATGCAAGTGCGCGGACCAGCTGCGCGGTTCCCAACGTGCTCTTCCAGTAGGCGACTGGTAGCTAGCCGTAACTACGACAGACGTTTACAGGAACTGAGGCCCCAACCAGAGAAGAGGGCGGAAAATTTTGGGGAGCTTCGGATTAGCCTGTGAAAGAATTTTCAAAATTCATCTCTAAACGCGTAGAGAGGCCCAGGCCTACACTGGCCTTGCCGGGATGTTGTATCTCTTTCTACATTAACACCGAGGCGCACATCCTGACATCTGTCTCCAGACGAACGAACGTTTCCTTCGATCAAAAAGAAAAACACTCGCTGTAGGCTTAGCAAGCTTTTCTTCTCTCTCTCTCTCTCTCTCTCTCTCTCTCGTTCACTTGGATTGTAGTCGCAGGCGCTCTCTCTGATTCTCTCTGGCTTCGTGTCGGTATGAAAGCATCGGTCAATTAGGCTTTCCAGGTGAAGGGCAGTTCTGGTAATGACAGCAACCATTGATCGAGAGGCACAACCGTTTCAGAGTACAACAGGTTTGCGAGGCACATTTGCTTCGCAGCCCCTTCGCCAGTCGTCCAAGTTCTTCCTGCCAAGCGTGGACAATAATATATAAGAAAGGAAATCTTCAGCACTTGCGGGGACTCTGGCACCGGCTTGTCTTTCAAAGTTCTTGTGACATACAAGATCGAACGTCCCAAGGCGCCAACAGAAGATTTTTCCACAACAAATCAATTGCACAAGCCCCCTCCCCCACCACACACACACACACATCAACACAAAAATTGTATTACCAAGCCTGTACACAAGGTGCTGTAAGGAAAAGCAGAGAATTCCTGCACCTAGAACAGCTTACGCCGTCGTTCAAAGTTCCGCCGAAAGTCGCAATGCTTCCCAGTACGCGCATCCTTCGGAACTCGGACTAACTTGGCAAAACATTTACTTCTTAGAGGGCTTGTTCCAGCTACGTACAAAATGGGCCAGCCCTATGTCTTGTCGGGCCAGGAAGGATCCGTAGACTATGCGTCTCTACACAGGAATCAAAGAATGAAGCCTGTCCTTGTCGAGCGACAGGAAAGCGAGATCAGAAAATACATACAAAGCAGGCTCTGGCAAGCTCCGTACAGTTTGATCCTGTTTCAATCCGCGAAATAGTGCCGCGCCTTTGCCCAGAAAGCTGAACATTCTCTGGACGTCACGAAGTTCGGACCTTTGCCCAGAAAGCTGAACATTCTCTGGACGTCACGAAGTTCGGACATTTGTGCCAACTTTTTATGGCTTAGAGGATTATCTTCCACCAAGCAAACACCCTCAAGCAAGGTCACACCGTGCTAAAAGTCACCACAACAGTTCTTAGAGCACGAACACGAAGTAAAGGTGCCTTTCCCTTGTCCTTACAGGAGAGCAAAATTTGTTCAACCAATCCATGACGAGGGGATTTTTACCCACAAGCGGAAATATGCGTGACCCAAATGACCTGTGACGGACATCCACAAACACACGGACACACGCACACACGTTAATTATCGTTTGTGGAATCACCTACAGTCCCTACAGGCCTGACGGTAGCAATAAGTCATGCCTGGGTATAGGCGAGCAGAATCAATTTTGAAAGGTTTGTTTAGCAGCTCTGACCAAGCTGACTCAATTACCGACAATTGTCCCTAGATGGGAAAAGAGTACTGGCACCTCTGCACAGATCAGCGCTGGTTTTTCATATTGAGCATCGGTTGATGTGAAGCAAAACCGCCTGTGGAAATGAAGTCCATTAAAATAGTGTCTTTCACACATTGACCTGGACTTTACTGGTTCTGTCTCTACTAGGAAATTTCTTCGATGATGCTCAAGAAGAACTCTGTCATTGAACATAAACACAAGAGGGAGTTTGTATTTCTACCTTTTCTACAACATTTTTATCAGTTTCACAATCATACCTTTACACATTGTCCCATTGGCTGTTCCATCGCCGCTGTAGCCACTTAAACATGAGCAAGAGAAACTTCCCGGCTGGTTTGTGCAAAACCCTCCATCACCATTGGGAAAACAATTGTGTCCACCCTGTGTACACTCATCCACATCTAGAGAGTGAGAAATCGAGGGTACTGTAACCGGAAGACTTCAAAGTCTACACAGAAATGTACAGAAATGATGCTTAAGTTCACTTCTTTGTTACTTTGCCATGCTCAATTTTCCATGTAGGTCAGTTCTCACAAGTTGGTCCCTTCAAAGTTAGACCGTCCTTTAATGGCCTGCCTATTGGATATAAGGTTGCAGTTGCACTTGGAGGTTGCAAAATTGTATAACAACTGAAAAACTAACGGGTTTATGTAGACTGAACAAAGGCCAGATTAGAATGCCGTGCACCGTATGTTGAGAGTTATCATGTCAAGTAGCCACAGGTAAAAAGAACAGACAAAAAGAGGAATGAGAGACCATTTCGCCCATGCATAGGACTTCTTTGGATTTTGTCTTCCTCCGTACATGATGCCCATTATAGTGTTTTACAATGAAAGACTTTTGACTAGAAGATTAGCAGGCGATTAAATCCAATGTTTAATTCTCCCTCTGCAGCAGGCACGTCTTACATGAGTCTGGGTGAGCATAAGCCCTTTCGAAAGGTCATTTAAACAGCTCTGACCAACGCAATTCGGATAACACTTAGCAGCATTAAAATGGAAAAGAACGCTGACGCCATTCGGTATCCTGTCTGCGTATTGTGCACGTTTTGTGTACTTCCATCTGCCTCGTCATTGAGCACTCTCGTTGGTGCAAGTATAGTCTGCCTATTAAAGCAACTTAAATTGGTATAAGATGTTCGATTGTGAGTTAAAAACGACGCAAGTGAATTAGAAATTGGCAAAGCTGTCCAGGATTATTTAAACAGGTTTCCTTGCCATTGGGTTTCGGGTGACATCAGCAACTTTGATCAAGTATTTGAAGTAGTCAACAACCATAAGGATCGGAAAACTGACCCGAGATTTCAAGATGTTCTCCTATTTGACTTGATCAACGAGCAAAACAGACGTAATTTTTTCCAAAAAATTATGAAACCTCCTCCGGCTCCATCGGCCAGTATTGACTTTGTTGTGCTGGGCGTGACCATCCCGTAATACAAATGCGTGTTGAATGTGTGCCCTCTATGTTCTCTTAACATACATGTATATCCTTGGGGAGAACAAGTGGTTGCGAGCTGAAAACAAACAGGTCCGATACTGTTAGTTTGTCCCGAATGTCAAAATTATTCAAGATTAGGTTGTAGCACTTCAAAATAGCCCAAGAAATTGAAATAAATTATATAGTCCCTTTCTCATTATAATTCTGAAATTGATATCTTACCACTTAAGACTCTACTGGAAATGTTTCTTTGATGATGATCAACCAAGAAATGTCTTCCATTCTAGAAAGAAAGAAGAGGTAGTTTGTATCTCTACCTTTTCTAGAGCGTTTCAATCAGTTCCATCACCATACCTGCACACCCTGTACCGTTAGTTGTTCCATCACCACTGTAGGCACTTGAACACGAGCAAGAAAATCTTCCCGGATGGTTCGTGCAAACGCCCCCAGAAACGCTGGGGAGACAATTGTGACCACCTTCTGTGCATTCATCCACGTCTAGAAAGCAAGAAATCAAAGGTATCGTAACCAGAAGACTTGAAAACCTACTCAAGAATGTACAGAAAATTCTTTACACTGAAGACCCCTTCTTGTTATTTTCCTGGTTGGTCAGTTCTGAAGAGTTAGTCCAATCCAAACAAGACAGTCCTTTAACAGCCTAGCTACTGGATATGAATTTGTGATAACATTTGGTTTTTTTTTATAGTTCAGAATCTAAGGGGCTTGTGTGGACTAAGTTGAGGGCTTTTCCGATGGCACGTTGTAAGGCGAAAAGCCCCCGTACCTAGCAGGTCAAAGAGCACAATTCTGCTATCTAAGTGGGCAAAGGTAAAAAGAAGAGTTAAAATAGGTATGAGAAAACATTCGCCTATATGGATTCTTAAGTTGTGTCTGCGTTTGTTTAGAAGATTAGTGGGTGATTAAATCCAATGCTTAATCCTGGCTGGGCATCAAGGAAGGCATGCCTTGATCTGGCTGAGAAAAAGGACTTTTGTTATTTAGAAGCTCTGGTCAGCCTGATTTGAACGACAAAACGTAACGCTAAAGGGAAAACAGCATTGTCACCATTAGCTCTACCTCGGCATTGTGCATTTTCTCTCGGCCAACCGTGTATTTTTTTGCTGTGATAAAGGCCTTGACAAGATGACATAGTCTTCTGGCTAAAGCAACTTCATGCTGGAGACGATGCTCAACAGGGATTTAAAGATTGTGCAAGCGGCCTTCAAGGGCTCATCTGGGGTATACTCTGGTGCAAGCCATGCCTGTGAAACCAGTCTACAATCACCCATGTGCAAGTAACTCAATATCGATTGCGCTTGTCAAATCATTTTCTCTTTTTCTTATTGTGCAAAAGAAAAGGAACTGATGTGGAGAGTGAAAAAAAAGCATTGCATTCAAAACCTATTCACCTAATCAAAACCTGAAAAGAATAGTCCTAAAACCCAAGTGGGAGGTCTATTGTAAGTGTATTGACAGCTTTCAAAGCTCAAATACAAATCAACAAAGACGAAGAGGAAAACATGGGTGACACAAAACCATGTCTACAAAGGACTTTGCTACAGAAGAGACTACCAGAACACACAGCAGGCTATGTCCTGTCCAGTGGAACTGAAGAGGGTCAAGAGCACTAAAAGGATTTTCAAATTGAACCAGTGGCGCTCGCATGGAGCAACCATAGTCCCCCTAACTTCACAACCCCTGCCTTTCTCTTAAGATCAGTGATCATTGTCACTCTGTGAATCGAACGAAGGAGAACAAAAGTTGGACCTCTGACCATTTTAATGCCTGATCCTTTCGAAATTCAGGGAAATGTATCCGTCACAGGTCTCACACCTTTGGCGCTCTGCCGATGATCAGTGCCACTCTGTGATTCGAATAGAGGGCTAAAAAAGTTGGACTTCTGACCATTTTAATGCCTGATCCTTTCCGAGTTCAGGGAGATGTGTCTGTCACAGACCTCACACTTATGGCACTCCACCGAATTTTTCGAATCAGAATCCGTGAGATATACCATTAATGCACGGATCTCAAAGTTCATGCTGTTCACGAATTCGGAAGTGTGTCAAGTCAGTGGATCTACCAGTATCATCTGTCGGTAAATAAACCGCACACTTTTTGCGCAATAGGAGATCGGTTCAAGTATAACTCTTTTCTTTCAAACTTTGTTCAACAGTCACAGGGTGTGAGCGCAGCAGCTGCCACCATTTGTTCGCAACACGTCGGGCAGCCATAAACATGATGGACCTTTGCAGGAAGGGTCTTTCAGGAGAGAAGAAAGAAAGAAATCTTCAGTAAGGAGATTTCAGATAAACTCAATGCTAGAGAGGTTTCCCAGTGAGAGGACCCTGACACAGTTAGTGCCTCATCCTGTCAACGCCGACGTGCACTTCCTAAAGTCAGCCTCCCCGAAACGAGCAAACGGTTGCTTCGATCAGAAACCTCAAAGCTTAGCACGTTTTCTACCCAAATCTCTCTCGCTTGCTTACTTTAACCTGGCGCCAGGCTCTTTCTCTCTCTTTCACCCTCACTCTATCTTGCTGTCTCTTTTAGGCTGGCTCTCTTGCCCTAGCTACTTGTCTGTATACATGAAAGCACCTGTGGATGAGAATTTCCAGGTGAAGTGCAATTTTGGTGCTGGAAGCAATCAGGAAGAGAACAGCAGAATCACTCTTCCGGTACAACAGTTTTTCCGCGGCCCGTTTTCTTCACCACGCCGCTTGGCATGGCACTCAGTCACGCCCTTCCAGCCAAACTTTGAAAGGTGAGAAAAAATGTTTCAGCACTTGGGGCAATGCCACCCACAGATCTTTAGAAGCTTTTGTGAAACACAGCTGCACACTCCTGCCATCGATAAAAATTCCAGCAAGACAAATAAACTGCGCAAGGTGTGAAAGGCCAGATGCCTCAGTTTAGCACTGGGCCAGGTCCTTTTCCCACCGTCCACCTAAACAGGTCAAATACCAAGCCTAAGCTCCATAAACTGCAAGGCAGGATGTCACTGTCCTTCGAAGTTCAAATGGAACTCCCATGGTCTCCAGCACTCGTACTGTTCGGAGCTAAGACAACATTTCAACCCTTTAGTTCTAGCAATGTACCAAAGTGGAGGGTCATACATCCACCTCGGTTATGTATGAGTCTCTGCGTGAATGACACCTGCCCTTCCTATCGAGTGGATAACAAAGGAAAAAGAAGTCACATTTCAACCGTAAATGAGGCTCTTGACTTTACTTCAATCCTCAAAAAGCGCAGATTAGACCCTTTTTTCTCAGCCCCAGTGAAACACTTATCGTTAATTTGAGAGGCACCATCCAAATATGTGGGTATGCAACTAAATCCGGTTGATAAAGAGGGAGAGAGAAAAAGAGAGAGGGTCATCCATTGCCTAGTTGCATCTTGTTCAACATAAGTGCCCCCTTTCGATAGCCTTGAAGAGCTCACCTGTAAAAGGAAAACCAATTTTTGAAAAAGCGAGACTTGCTCAGGGTTCTTGAGGAGAGTTACATTGGGTTGGGTGGGGAGGTAAAGTGAGAGAAACAAGAGAAAAGGAATGAAAATAAAAAACTAAAAGTGAAAGTGACGGTGGAACACTTAGTGCAGCTCATTAGTGGAGCAACATTTTGAGAGCATTGCCACACCATATTATACAATTGGCCCAGTATTACCTTTTCCGCAAAACTCTCCGTGAAAACGTCGTGTACAAATACACCGAAACTCATCCATTGACTGGTTATAGGAGCAAACACCTCCATTTTTGCAAGGAGCTTTCAATTGACACATCGGATTTTGTTTATCTGAGGAAAAAGGAAGCACAAATAACATGAAGAAATGGTCCAAGAATTAAAATTATGGAAAGCTTTCAACATATCAACCTTGTTAGCCCTTTGCCTCCTGATCAATCGATTTCAATCGACACGCAGGTGCTGTCGTGTTTCGTAGTGTTAAGCAACTTAAATGCACAGAAGCAGCTGAAAAATGTGTGCAGAAAGGTCCCTATGGAACCGTTCTTGACAGAAGATATGGCTGTTGTCACCTTACAAAAGGTTTTTTCTGTTCGAATGTTGGAGGAGGTGCCTGACTAATTTTCCAAAAGTGGCTCAGAAGACTACCCTCGTCATTGACAGAGGAGGAAGAGCCACTCGACAATGATCTACTTGGCGATGGAGTGACAAGGACTCAAAAGATGGAGCATCAAGCGACTCGCTGGGTTTAAAGTAGGACCCGAAAACTAAAATTTTCGACGGCTGAGCAAAGCCAGATGGGCAAAAGTTCCTTTTTCATATATCATGTAAAAGAATGCTGTACTTCTGGCCACGCATGCCCCGTCTTCAGATCATCGTGGTTCTGTCCTTCGTTGTGGCTGCTACCGAAATTTCGCCGCTGGCAATTTTCCCTCCCTTCCTCCCTGCTGTCTATTCTTTTTGCTTTTCCCAACCTGACACCGATACCAAGGCCTGTTTTTTTCTTGTTTTGGTTTTTTTCTGGCTGCATGTGCAGGTTTTTTCCCTCGTCTGGTTGGGCAGCCAGTCGTAAATTTAGGTAGCTGCTTTAGGTAGGCCCCGGGCCTTGGTGTGTCTGGGTCTTGTCCTTATTCCAGTGTGTGCTTCCAGCTGCCTCTCTCCCTTTTCTCTTTTTCTCTCCCACATTGCTGTTTTCATTGCGATTCACGAGTTCACCATACTGTGTGACATGTTCGGACTCATTTGTGCCAATACGGAACCATTCCTCAATGTTATATCTGGTCTTGTGTGAAAAATGAACTTTACGACGGAGCTGCGCCTGAATGTGGAGGAGTTGGACACATTTGTGGACATGGAACCTGATGAAAACATAGATGACGACGTGGCATGCCTGGTGAGCGAGGAGGCCGACAGAAAAGACATGTGACACTTGTCGTCACTTTGTTCACCTTTCTATACATTTAACTATTTCTCATTGGGCTTCAAAACAAAATATTTCATAACTATATTACAGGATTGGAATTATGTTTTAACTTCCTAAAGCGAAAGCTTCATCATTTTTGTTCAGGCAGCATCCTCTTCATAATGGTCGTTTCGTAATTCCTATTTCCCTTCTGCAAAAAGCTTTCAGAAGATCTAGGGGTTGCTTTTTGCAATTCTGTACCGGTTGTGCATTTTCGTGCTGGAAGTTTATGTTGACGGAAATCTATTTCCCTAAAACAAGTGAGGGTTAAATAAAGATGAAGCAAAAAAGTGTCCAAAATCGTTTTATTAATTGGCACTTTGAAGAATACTTAATGAAGCTCGTGCTCCCTGCCGAGACCCTGCAGCACCAAATTGCTCATGTTGATGAGACAGCCGGACCTTAAAGGTGCACCATTTCCCCTTTTTTTTGTAAGCGACTCTCGTCTGCTAGGCGATTTGGTGTTGCAGGTTCGAGCCTCGGCCTCGGCACGGAGTATGAGCTTCATAAAATTTTCTTTGATTTCAATTCATTTCCTCCGGGCAGTTCACATCTATTCTTGATAATCTAATTGGCGTGGGCATCTGATTGCTTTTTTAACTGATGAAACGAAGGGTATACTTGGGGAAACGTCGTGCTCAAACTTCTTACGACTTGTGAGGTTGAATCTTTGTGCTTTGAAATTGGCCCCAAAGTAAAAAAAAAAAACAGTCCTCTTCCTCAAAATGGCTCCTCGGCTCCGGCCAGGTATTTCCTGCTGTCACCAGCTTTAAGAACGCTTCATTGAAGAATTAGCGTTGTGTGAAATAAAATTGTTCGTCAACTGATCAAACTTACTCAGACATTTAAGGAACTTGTCGGCCCGGAAAGAGTCCTTGCCTAGCGCCACAGCGGTGGCAGCCCTCGTCTGCTTCTCGAAGTTGGTGAGGTTGAGACCATGTTTGGCAACAGCCTTCAAATTATTTTCGTAGACGAATGAGTTTTCGTCTTGTATATCGACAAGTCGCAAAACTTGAACAATGCAGCCGGCACCTGGTACACAGAGGAAAGCACAGCAGATTACCCGTTATGGACTGAAAACTTTGGATGGTAGAATTTGTAAAATATGTCTTGCCCTTTAACTTGTATTTTGTGGGACAACCCATATGTTTTTGGAAAGATCTTGATCCAAAGAGTTGGGAAAGTGTACAATGGCTGAAAAAGTTCCAAAGTTATGATGAGCAAAATGTGGGCGAAAGTTCACATATGGTAATATACGCCATATTATCGGCAGGTACCATGGGAGGGAAGAGCAGGTAGCAGTTGAAGTTTTCAGAACGGTACTTGAGTGCCTTGAATCTTTCCAGGGACATCATCCTCCTGGTGTGAATTCCAAGTCGTGCAGAGGTGCATCGTCAATCTCGTTGTAAGATTTTGGCTTCGCAGGTGGTACTCGGCCAGTGTCACTAGCATGACCAGCACCACCAGCACCACCAGCACCAGCACCACCAGCACCACCAGCACCACCACCAGCCCCACCATCACCACCACCAGCCCCACCATCACCACCACCACCACCACCATCACCACCACCACCACCCCCCCCCCCCCCCCCCCCCCCCCCCCCCCCCCCCCCCCCCCCCCCCCCCCCCCCCCCCCCC
>JAOWAR010160578.1:0-10519 GCA_028571005.1 Clathrina lutea
CAGTTGTATTACCCCAGCAACTGTCTTACAGAATCAAGACTTTGCGTTGTTCTCACGGCGTTGTCATGGCGTTGTCACGTGCTTTGGAGATGTATTTGAGGAAAATCAATCCTAAAACGATGTGCTTGTATTCAGCGGCATCAATGTTTTTGCGTAGCTTGTCGGCCGCCTTGAAAAGGGAGGCTTCCAAGGTTTCTGTTTTTGTAGAGGAATTGTTTGTCATTTTGCTTTCAGGAAGTGGGGATTGAGTTTCAAGATAAAAGTGTACGCACCTGTTGCTCCAATGCAAAGACATGTTCGTCAATCATATTCATGGCACGTAACGCTTCGGCAAGGCGCATCAAGTATTCTAGGTTCGTTCCACTGGGGCCTTGCGAGCGAAAGATTTGTGCGGCAATTTCAGGCAGTTCGGCAGGGCCTAAATAATTGGGATTGTCGTGTTTTGCCACATAAACATGAACCTTGCTAAAATTTTGTTCAACGCCCGCATCGGTGGTGTAGAAGGTTTCGACAAACCGGTCAAACCCTCCTCGCTCCCGATGGTCGAGATATTCAAAGACCGAGGGATCGGCAGTTTGGAATGCCTTTCCCCAGCAGAGGGCTTGCGAGTCTGCGAGTAAGGTCACTACCCGCCCCGGTGCTCCCGGCACTCCGCGGTGATCTGTCGATCCTTGATAAAAGCGCCGAGACCAACCGCGAATGTAGCCCACCTTTTGGTTTTCAAAATCAAATCCGGGATTCCAAATGAGGGAGCCATAACCAAAGATCCAAATCGTCTCTTGTGCTTTTGTGGACATGATTAGAGCAGATCAATGGCTTTTTTCATGCGTTCCAGGGCTTCTCCAATGAGGGCGCGTGGACAAGCGATGTTGATGCGTTCAAACCCTTCTCCCTCAGCACCAAAGATGTGACCTTCATCAAAATAAATTCGTGCTTTTTCGAACATTAGCTGTTGCAATTCCTCTTTGTTCAATCCCAATTGCTGACAATCGAGCCAGACCAGATAAGTCCCTTGCGGGCGGACTACGGAAATTTTGGGGATATGCTGGGCGATATATGCTTCCAGATATGCTAAATTTTCCTCAATGTATGCCAAAACTTGGGATAACCATTCCTCGCCTTGATTGTATGCGGTTTCGACCGCAACCACGCCAAACGCATTGATGCCATGCGTGCCATTCTTTTTCAAAGTCGCTTTGAAGGCATCTCGAAGCTCAGGATTGGGAATAATGATATTGGAGGTGTGCAATCCCGCCATATTGAAGGTTTTGCTTGTGGCCGTACAAACAATCATATTCTGGGCAAAATCCTCGCGAATACGAGCCAAGGGAGTGAAGACATTATCGTTTAAAATGAGATCGCCATGGATTTCATCAGAGACCATCAGCACTTCATTTTTGAGACAGATTTCCCCCAAGCGAACCAATTCTTCTTCTGACCAAACCCGCCCGACCGGGTTGTGAGGGTTGCACAAAATCACCATTTTGACGTTGGCATCTTGAGTCTGTTGACCCAACTCCTCGAAATTCATGGTGTACTGATAATTTTGATAGGAAAGCGGATTGGGCACCAGTTCAATTTCATTGTTTTGGATCGCATTGAAAAAAGGGTGATACACAGGCGGTTGAATCACCACTTTATCGCCTGCCGATATGAACGTGCGAATCAACATATGAAGCACGGAGACCACTCCACAAGGCGTGTTGCAAATCCAATCCTTTTCAATATCCCATTGATGGCGCCGTCTCATCCAAGCGATGATGGCATTATAATAAGAATCCGTGGGAGCAGTGTAACCAAAAATTCCTTGTGCGGCACGCGCCTGCAAAGCGTCGATGACCGGTTGGGGAGCCGGGAAATCCATATCGGCGACCCACATAGGCAAAACCGGGTCTTCTGCGAGAAATTCATCGGTGGGCGCAATCACCCGTGATTCTCCCATCGGCCGGAATTCCCATTTGACGGAATGGGTGCCTTTGCGTGTGATGAGTTGATCAAAATTATATTTCATGGCGACACTTTCTAATCAAGGATTTTTCAGGATAGCGGGAAGGATTAAGGGTCCACATGGGCGGTTGCAGACCCCTTAATCACTTCCACATTCTCTTCATTGGTTGTGGAAATGTCGAGATCGACCAGATGGCGATTCCCTTCTTCACGAATCGCACTGACGGTGGCTTTGGCGACCAAAGTATCGCCCGGCCAAACCTGCGCTGTAAACCGGACGCCATACTGGGTCAAACGCCCGTCTCCTACATAATTGGTGAGCATCTTCCCCGTCATGCCCATGGTGAGCATTCCGTGGGCAAACACGGTCGGGTAGCCGGCAATTTCCTTGGCATAGACTTCATCCGTATGCACCGGGTTGTAGTCGCCAGAAGCCCCCGCATATTGCACCAATTGAGTCCGCGAGAGGTTTTTGACAATCGTTTCTTCGTAAGTATCGCCTACGTTCAATTCACTTGCTTTCAAAGCCATATACGCCTCCTTTCTTTCATCCGTTTGAATCGGCCGGTCGTTCAGTGGTCACGCCGATGCTCCGCGCCGTGATCATTAAATTCCCAGCTTGATCTCGGTATTCTGTAATGGTTTCTTCAAAGGACAGCTTTCCGCCCCGCCTCCCTTGTTTTTCCCAAGTTTTTCCTGGTTTCACAGTCGCCTTCAAGACATCGCCTGGCGCGAGGTGGCGGTGATATTCGAAATGCTGTTCGGCATGAAGCCTGCCATCCCCTTTTTGCTCTTCAGTGGTGCTCAGACCTGTGGGGCCTTTCGCCGAGCCATACCATTCTTCTCCAATTTTAGGACGCAGTCGATAATCGGGATCATGCTGCGCACTACTTTGCACAAAAGTCGGCGGGGCAATGATTTTCTGGGCTCCCGTCCCCTTTGCATAATCCTCATCATAATAAATCTGATTGTCATCCCCAACCGCGCGCGCAAACATCTTAATGTGTCCGGCTTCTATGGGAAATTTGTCTACTGGCATAAATATCCTCCTTGCTCAATAAAAAGAGTGCTAACAAAATTCAAGTTGTGTCAAGGAGCGGAGATTAACAGAATTTGACCGCTTTTTTCAACCTTCTTTTGTCGGGGCAATGCGGTATTTTTCGATTGCTTCTTCCCGATATCATTGGGATAAAAAAGAACATTAGAGACACGACACCAAGGGGAAAGTCGCGTTTCCCCAAATGTATTGCGTTTTTAAAGGGCAACTCGCAGATTCGAAATTGAGAAACTTTCATGCCTGACAACTATTTTTTTGCGCCCCTGCTGGCTATCTTGGCAGCCTTGTTGTTCGGGCTTTCCAGCAACTTCATCAAAAAAGGGTTAGCGTATGTCGATGCCCAAACCGCCTCGTTGATCTCCATCACCACCACCTGGTTTTGCTTTTTGGTGCTCACTCCTTTCTGGATGCAAAGCATTTACTGGCAATCCCCGGCGGTTTGGGTTTTTGCTTTGATTGGTTTAATCCAACCCGTATTTTCTCGCTACCTTGCCTATGAAGCCAATATTCGTGTCGGCCCCACTGTGGCCGCCACGTTTGATGCCGTCACGCCCTTATTTTCAGCGTTCATGGCGATTGTTTTTTTAGGAGAGTCGCTCACTTGGGAAATCGCACTGGGGACGGTGGTGATCATGGTTGGGGTGATGGTCGCTTCTTGGCACTCTCAAGGGTTGGCAAATATCATGCGAATTGCGTTGCTATTTGCTGTTGGTGCTGCCTTTATCCGTGCCTTGACCACCAATGTTGGGAAATACGGAATGGTGATTTTGCCTAATGCAATGATGGCGGCGTTTGTCTCTTTTTGTGTCTCTGTGGTCGTTTCGATGTTAGCCTATCGTTTTCGCAAAGGTTCGTTTCCGAGGCAATTGCCGCGTGGTGGCCTGCTTTGGTGTGCCATCGCTGGAGCGGTCAGCACTGCGGCGGTTTCCTGTCTCTTTGGAGCTTTGCTTTATGGGAAAGTCATTGTCGTCTCTCCTTTGTTTGCGACCTACCCGATTTTCACTTTAGGGTTTGCGATTTTGTTGCGTGTCGAAACGCCAACCCGCCGAATCGCGGCCGCGGTTTTTATTGTTGTGGGCGGAGTGGCGCTGGTCACAATGCGGCAAGGAAGCTGAATAAAAGCTCTGATTGCCCTATTCAATCCAAACGGCTACCTTGCACCTGTTGCTTAGGAATAGAGTCCAGATCCACCCCTTCAAGGCAACGGACATTGATGGTCCACAATTCTGGTGCAGTGCGAGGTCTGCGAAAAGGAAGAATGCCGCAAGCAGGGCAAAAATAGTCTTTCGCCGTTTTTGTATGCCATTGGTATAACGACATGTCTTCTAGCGGTGTGAGCAACCGCA
The DNA here is from genome assembly GCA_028571005.1 of Clathrina lutea. Classification (NCBI taxonomy): domain Eukaryota; kingdom Metazoa; phylum Porifera; class Calcarea; order Clathrinida; family Clathrinidae; genus Clathrina; species Clathrina lutea. The sequence goes on from JAOWAR010160578.1 coordinate 4,351, forward strand.
AACTCGATTCCTCCACACGATAGTTCAACGCCCCCCGTTTTTTACAAATGGAACAATCGCACACACGCACATGGTCGAGATCGGCTTCTACCTCAAATCTTACTTGGCCACAATGACAAGAACCTTGATACGTTTGTTTCATAATTTTTCCTCCCCTATCAATCTCTCTCCTATTCTCTTGCCACCAAGCTAAGCGCTACAGACGCAAGAGTTGATGCTTCCCCGTACCAAAACGGCATCGTGATTCTGGATTTAAATAATTCAGACAACCGGCAGCGGTTACACACTCTTCTCGCCTTCTTTTCTCAATTCTTTTTGCTTACCCTGTACGACCCTGGCACCCGGGCCGTTGTCATCTCTTAGTGCCCCATCCTGTCTTGAGATAGGTACCAAAACAGGTGGGCATAGAAATATCTACGTTCCTTGCAGGATTTCTTTCTTGTATCGATATGACAACGCCTCAACTGATGAAACGGGCCTTCTGCTGCTCTTGTAAATTTTTTTTTTGCTTACTGACAACCAAATCGTACGTCGCTTTTAATCCTAGTCTAACTATTGAAATTCTTTAACACACACACACACACCAGTCTGTCGTTCTGACACGACTTGCAGGTGGCCATACCAAAAGGGATTTTTTTTCTCCGTGGTCACTTCCTGCCCTCCCGACATGTACAGGGCAGCACGGGATGCAAGCTCTTCCTACGTCCATTCTGGCTCAAAGCTGTACGGCTCGACCACAACTTTAGATTAAAGATCAGAATCACCACTGCTGGAGCTCGTCAAGCAGTTCGACGCAGTGCCAGAGCAACTCATGTTGATGTCGCTTTTGTAGACAAATAGACAAATGACCCTGCGCCACTATACGTTATTCCGAAACGGGCGCAAAAGCTAAAGAATTGAGGCCCAGGTGGCACTTTCCATGATTTTCATTGCACCAGACCGTAGTGCTGCAGCAGTGCATGATCTCACAATGCTTCAGTTACATCACGGAACCTTTCAAAGATATTGTGCGAACTGTATTGTGTGATGGAACTTCCTTCCTTCATTCCTCTTGATGTCTATTTTTCTTTCTTTAATAATGTACCACAATAAATGTGTTTTTCTAAGTTTTCAAAACTGAAAAGTTTGCAGTGACACCCATCCTTTCCGTTCAACATAAAGCAGCAGTGGTCGATCACTTGCCGCAACTGTAGAATATCCTGGCTTCTCTGCCTCTTTGGCAAGGAAGGTCGCTTCATCCGGTCTCCACTGCCACCACCTGGCCACTATTTCAAGTCGTGAAGGGCGCGAGTTAGACAAAAAAAGGCGCCAAACGCAGACCACAGCTGCAATTTTAACCGGTCACAAAAAGCTTTCTATAAGTGCGAAGATCAGGCAAAAAATATCCATTCGCTGTCTAAGAGCCCTCGTGATGATCTTTTCATGCGCTGCATAGATCATGTGATTGCCTCCTCATGCCATCGACTTTACGTTCATATTTCAAGTCGCTGGTCACGGCGACGACCTGTCCGATTGCACCGTGGCCAGTCGTGCTTCAAAGGCTAGCTGCGTGCCACCATTCCTTCGCATCGATTCTGCTGAAAAGGCTACCGTGGCCGTGGACCGTTACTTGTGCATATGCAACTGGTCAGCAGCAATCGACGAGAACCATAGTCCATTTTTTTTCCCTTCAACTGCTGAGTGTACAGTGTGAGATCATGATCATATGCATCAGGTTCGTCGTCGCGTGCATGTTACCACGCCAACAATGTGACTGAGTAATGCATATGGGTGCGAGGAATCGGTTCACTTCATGCATTCGTTTGCCTCCTGCTTTCTTTAGTGTACATTCACATTAGCTTCACGCTGTCCACGTCACATCTGGATTTCATCGGTGAGTTCATAAGGTAAATGCCACTATCACAGAGTCAAGTCGGCAAGGCCGTAAAGATTATTTTTCAAGTGTGATGTCTCTACACAAAAGGCAATGCGGGTTGCACTTCAGGCCATGGTGAAGGTCATGCCTCTACGGAAAGCCACCCAGCAGTTGGCGTTGATTGACACACCTGGAAGAACAGGCTTAATTGAATTTGAGCAAGAAAAGGAGAAATAAAATGCTCTCAAGAGAGTTAGGGAATGTCCTGATTGAATATATGGAGTGAATGGCTGATGTTGACTTCGCATTAAGTCGTGGTAAGAAACCAGAGCACAGTTCTTCAATGCCAAATTGAAAATTGCATACAATGTAGGATATCCCAGATCTGAGCGAGGAATATTCAACACACCAGAGAACAACACCTGTGAACGTTTTGTAAAGCTTGAAGAAAAACAGCAACAGCCTCCAACATGTCCACAAAATACAATATGCGACTATAAAAGACAAGAGAAGACAGGATACTGGACCATAGTTTTCTTTTTGCAACAGAGGCGATGATCAAACGCCAAAACATGACCTCACCACCAATGCGGCTGAGCAGAGGCTGGTGGAGATGATTTTAAAGGTGACACTCTGCCACCACCACCAGGACCCCACACAGTGGCCAATCCTGAAGGTTCTTACAAGCTGCTTAACGCAAACCTCGAAGAGAAGAACATTACCACCGGTGATACAATATGGAACGAAACAGGCTTCAAGCTAGACCCTGCTCCTCGACGCATCGTCACCATTCTTGGGAAGAGAAGTGTGGCCCAGCAGCACCAAACCACACATGATCACATGATCACATTACTGTGAATGTTTGCGTAACTGCTATGGGTCGCACTCTCCCTCCACAAATAATCTACAACCAGAAGCAGATATGGGAGGGGCGCATCGAACATGGCCGCAAGTGAGTCCTCTCCTACGCCTCAGCAAAGGGCTCCTTGGACTCGGAGCTGTTCTTGACTTGGTTCGAAAAGTCTTCCTGTAATACACAGCATGAGAGAAAAATCGTATGAGATATGCATGAAAGCGTTCCAATTTACACCAGGCAAACTTGGAAACTAGTGCTTGTCTTTCTACTCAGAGATAACTCAACTAATCTTACAGAATGTGATGGAGATCATTATAGTTCCTGAAACAGTTACAGTGAGCCGCATGCAGGTACACGCCGCACTCGGTGCAGCAAAGACCGCACTTGCGCTCAAGACGATCTTTCTGATAGCAGTGCACACAGTTTCTCTTCAGTGCGCTGATTTCGGGCAGATAAAGACAAGCTCCAGAAGTTGCTGCCAAAGAAGCACACACGAACAATGGAATTGGAACATCTGGGACAATGTCGCTGAGCTGAAAGATCAGCTGCTCTCTGAAATTAGGTTGAGAGTAGGTGTTCTTGCAGTGGATGGTACCAGGGTGTGCTGCTCGGTACTGCTCGAAGAGAAGGAAGCCATTGATTGTGGTCCAAGACCTGCTTCATCCTCGTTGTTCCAGCCATGCACGCCCAGACCAAACAGACCTCCAGCAGCTTCTGCACCTCTCTCTCGACCGCGTCTTCTTCCACATCCCCTTCCGCGTCCTTATCCTTTTCCTCGTCCAGGTGCATTTTGCCCTTGTGCAGGGCCACCACCACGGCCTCCTCCTAGGATTCCTCTGCATTCACCTCGTCCTCGGCCACAGTCAGCTCCATTCCCTTTTCCAGCAGGGCCGACGAGACCGTCTTCACCGCTTGATTCATCTCCATGGAGACTCGACTCAGCTTCGCTATAAAGGTCTTCTTCGTCGACTTCCTCCTCTGACCTGCTCGCCATCATGTCGATCTAATCGCCAAACATATCGTCGGACTCATCACCGTCTCTGCGGGATGGCAGAGGCTTGTTATCATTAAAAAAAAGATAATCCATTGCGTGGGCAGCATCCTTGACAAGAGTCGACTGACGAGATCAAACGCTGCGCGCGAGTGCTGAACGAACAGCTTCAAGCCTTCCTTTCTCAAAATTTTCGAATGGCAGCCCCACTAAAACTACATCGTGGCCGGTAGCTATTTTATTCACAAATCTGTACATGTCATTAAAATGTCACAGTAGCGATCTAAATAGAGCTGTTTTAAGCCATCATCGATATATCGACGATATTTGCATGTATGGTTAAGGATTGAGCGCTCTTTTTCTGCTGAGATCTTTCGTAGAACAGCTGAACGGCTGAGTTCAGCCATTGATGTGAACATTTTGAGTGATGTTAAAAATACGAAAACTCTTATGTTACACTTTTTCTCCATGTTTTCATGTTAAGGACGTGTCGCCTTTTCAAAGGCATGTCCAGCTTCCTCTTGCTTGATGCACACCAGTACTGCTCTGTAGCATTTGTCCATACTTGCGACCTCTTTTTGTGTTTGTGTGTGTTAAACTCTTACGTGTGATCTTTCTTCCTTGGTAGACCCCTAAATGCATGACTTGCTGCCAACTTCCCTGGTTTTGTGCGCTTAGAAACCACTTCTCCGAAGGTCTAAGCCTGGGATGTTTACCTAACATGAAGAAGTTGTTGCCAATTGACCCCGCTTGAAAGTTCCGATCAATGGCAGTGCTCAATCAACCAGACGATCTTTGGGCAGGCAGTTTTCCACCCATTTGTGGTTTGCGTAGATCGATCAGGGAAAGTAGCAGAAGTATCCAGGATAACCTTGAGACTTCCAGGGCATGTTCTTCATGGTAGAATGAAGAACTTTGTACGTGCATGGGATCAGTAAATTTCTGCCTAGATCCAATTGGAGCCTTTGTGATTTTCGACAAATCTCAATATATCTCAGTAAGGATGCGAAGATCGCGTGGTCCCACAAAATCTTTTTGTCTTGGTCTGTTTTATCATACAAGTTTCTTTGAAACCGAAACTGCAAAGAAACTTGCGAACAAATTTGCGAAAAAGTGCGAAAACGAGCAAACCAACTCCACATTTTCACCCTATTGAGAAAATCACAAGAATGAGCACGAGCGTTGTGGCAAGCCGACTGCTGATCACGTTGACCTGGCTGCTCAAGGCATGCGGATTTCTGCGGACAAGTTCAAACAAGTCTACGATCTCTGTCATGCCTTTCCCATAACAGCAGTTTACTGCTATCTTGACTCACCGTGTGTTCTATGGAAAATGTTCCTTTGTAATCTGAACTTAAAAAAGGCAATGACCAGCCAGGTGGAAAAGCTCTTCGTTATGAAGTTAGCTGAACGTACTATACTTTTGGTAGGATTGGTTCAGTGTCAGTTGTTCCATGTGTTCACCACACCATAGACGGAATGCTGAACCCCGGGGCAGGTAGACCCAATGCTTCAAAAGAAGAAAAAGCACGGTCGAAGTCGAGCCAAGGTTTTGTAGGCGCCTAACCAGCGGATTGCCATTTTCAGGCGCCAAGTGTTGAGGTCGTTCTGTTTTCAGTGGCAAGTCCATTACTTGACAATTAACCCATGTGCTAAGAAAGTGCCATTATGCGTCGGTGTATGGAGGTGGCTGAAATTTGAAATTAAGCGGAGAGCACTTCTTCTTTATTTATTTATTTTACATTTTGAATAAAGTGGTACATCATGCTTCTTCAGTTTTTAGCGACAGGGCGCGGTTTTCCCTCAAAGTATTCATGTCATGGACTCGTCGCCTTTTCAAATGAATGTCCAAGTTCTCATTCTTGTTTTTTATCACCTCTACAATTCCACAGTCCTTGCGATCTCTCACATATGGTGTGGGCATCTGTGAATGTGTTACTTTTCAGTTCGATTGTCTTGATATTGGACTCATGGCCCATGCCATTCGAGAAAGACAGATTCTTGGACTTTGTTTTTATGCAAAAGCTGCAGACACAGCAGGCGCCTCTGTTGCAAAGACCCGTTACACTCCAGAACTGGAGAATATCAAGAAAACAGAGTGGCGGAGGCAATGACGTTTTTCTCCCAAGCCAGGCAGTGCGACCGCGGGTTGAATTCAGACCAAGCTGAAATGGGCTTTTTGGGTGCGGCCTAACTGGGTCGAACAAGCATTGACTGCAGAATATCTTACCTAGCTCCGAATCAAGCAGGGGGCTTTAAGGCGATAGTGCCACTGCGCCCAGCCTTTTTTCGAAAACCATGGGGTCGAACACAGTGGGAGGATCTTTGAGAATTCTGGGTTTGTTTGTTTTTCCCAAACAAAACGGTCCTTGATTTCATTCAAATTCTTAACTGCCTTGCTGATAACGGTTTGAGTTCTTGTCTATGCAGTCTGCTATATCTGTAGATAAACGACAGTTTCGGCTAC
>JAOWAR010160589.1:0-10517 GCA_028571005.1 Clathrina lutea
AGAGAGAGAGAGAGAGAGAGAGAGAGAGAGAGAGAGGAGAGAGAGAGAGAGAGAGAGAGAGAGAGAGGAGAGAGGAGAGAGAGAGAGAGAGAGCGCCTCTCAAACGACAGCACGTCGAAGCCTAGTCTTTGTCAGCGAACTGAACCGCGGCCATCACTGCGAAGCCAAGCAGCATCAAGAAGATCTTGACCAGCTGCCCAGCTTTGCTTACTAACCGTGTCTCCTTCAGCTCATGGGCGAGAATCTCGAGAAACGTGACGAAGATGAACGTTCCCGTGGCAAGTCCCTGCAGAACGGCGGTAGCCAGGTGTCGGTGGACGTTGTCGCCGTCTTGTGTCGTCTGCGTGATGATTATACCTATGGTCACTCCGATGGGGCTCATGATGGCAAACACGAGGACAGCGCGAATGAGCCGGAAGAGTCTTCTTCCGCTGCGCACGACCTGAACACCGAGGGAGAATGCCAAAATGCTCTTATGAAGGATAACCGCGACAAGCACCTCAAAGACGTAGGATGGGGTTTTCTGAAGGCCCATCGCCAAACCCTCGAAGAGCGAGTGCATGGACAGAGCTGCCAGGAGCAGTAAGGAGCGGACGGACGCTGAAGCCTCCGTGTCATCACGAGGAGCTTCGATCGATACCGATACGCTGCCATTAACATTCTCCGCCGAAGAGATCATGGGGCGCAGCTCCTCCGTCCTTCCGTTCCGATGCGAAGAGTCTAGCGACATCCACGAGGATCGTGAGCCACTGGAACGTTGTCCCGAGTTCTTGATAGGAGACAATAACAGAGAAGATTCTTTTTGAGCGTCGACGTCATCCTCCTCTTCCTCGTCGTCTTGATCCTCGAACTCGAAGCTGTCACATGTATGTCTCACGTTGTTGCAACCATGCGGAGGTACATTCCCTGTATCGCACTCAGACCTCCTCCTGGGTCGGTGAACAACAAGGACAAACTGCTCGAAGAGCAGCACGATAAAGAAGCCCAAAACGACGACCGCCTCCGTCACTGGATAGGAGGCAGTCTCATGCTTCTCCTCGTAGACTTTCTGGAAGCTCTCCGAGACGTCAGGCAGCAGGTGAAGAAAACTCGTGCCGAGGAATACTCCGCCTGCGAAGCAGCTAGCCAAGCTGACCAAACGCCGCCGACCCTCGCTTTGGGAGGCTGCGAATTTGTAGGGAAGAGTGCCGAAGAGGGTAGTCGAGAAGAAGAGAGCCGTCAGGGCAATGATCTTTGCTGACAGGAGATTCATTATAGAATTGTGGGAAAGTCACGTCAAATCGACGAATGTCTTTTGAACTTCTTCCTTTATTCTAATAGCGGGCTTGAGCACGATGTCGACGTCGTCATCCTCCTCCCTGGCAGATCTATGCATACTTGTGTCCTTTGTAGCCTGGTTGGCTTGGTCAAGCCAGGCTACATGTAGGTTACGTAGACTCATGATCAGGCCGCATGCGCATACTGATGTATGCATGGTGCCGTGGGTCTCGGGGGCCTGGCCGGGCCGTCTCATATGACCGCGCGGCCAGGCCACGTGCATGATTGTGATAATCTCAGCTTGAGCAGCCGCGACACGCGCTGCGCGCGCATGCACGTGCGCCACGTGCGCCATGCACCGGTACCTGTCACCTTGGCGCGCCATACGTAATAGCTTCGAGCATCTAGCACGGCCCCACGTGCACTGCAGACCAAGACGACCGGTATCTTTACGGTCGATTTATTGCGACAAAGAAAACTTACCAGAAGTAGTTTCTGTGACTGAGAGCGCAGCTGGACTTGCCGAGAACAACAGCAAAGGTCGTGATCGTCACGACGTGCTGAGGCCGATTCGTGTCGAGAAGAAAGGCGCAGCACTTGTCTAGCTTTTGTTCTCAACTTGCGGGAAGCAAGTACCGGGCGCTGGCAGTTGCCGCCCCTGTGAATGACAAGCCTGCGTCAACATCACCGACGTCGAATGCCGAGCCTGCATTCCAGCTTGATGGGCGGCGAATCATTAACTGAGGCTGGGCTTGTCGCCGATCAACTCCAGAGTGGTTGCAGTAAGTGTCATACCCTCTGCAGCTGAGCAGCTGCATTAGCGAGCGGCGGAGGGCGGCTTTGCAAGCGTTTGGAAAGTCCGCTGCTCAAACTCATGGTGCGACCAAGTCACATCAGTAGAAACGTCGGAGAAGCACATGACGAGTATGCATGGGGAAGCCTTCGATGTCAACAGCAAAGCTGCCATTGGCATGCTGCATTCTGGTATGGAACCTACACATGTGAACAGTTTCCTGTCGTCGATGAATGTAGATCTACCAGCTGTCTGTCCGAAGACGCTGAAGCGCAGAGAAAGAGAAGTAGGCCCCACTTTGGAGTCTATGGCGAAAGAAATTACAAAAGAGCTGCAGCTGAGGAGAAGCGTTGTTCTACAGAAGGGGCAGAGTCTACACCAACAGTGGAGTGCTCTGAATGAATGTCAGACTCAACTACTAATCCTAACAGTGAAAATGCACAGTCTGAGCCCGAGAACGTTGGAATCACGGCTTTTTACAACATGGCTGGCAGAAGCAAGGAACTAGTAAAGCATATAACAGCTTGAGCGGAGTCGGTCATCTCGTAGGGCAACAAACGAGAAAGGTCATTGCCGTGCAGACAATGACCAAGAGGTGTGTGACCTGCAAGCGTCCATTGTCTTTAGGAAGTATCCACGATTCCCACGACTGCAGGCTCAACTGGAATGGCTCGGCAAAAGCCATGGAGCCAGCAGCTGCTGTGAGCATTGTGCAGGATCTGGCGAAGGAAGGTGTCAAGCTACACACATTTATTGGTGATGACGATGCATCGACCATCTACAGAATCCGAGAAGACGTAGACTCGCATATTGCTAAGGGCTGTGATCTCAATCATTTGAAAAAAACTTGGGTAACAAGCTGTACAAGTTGAAGGAGGCTGGCCACTCTGAACTTTCTTCAAAGAGCATCAAGCACTGTGACATCCAGACCTGTTTTCCATACTCTGAACTTTCTTCAAAGACCATCAAGCACATCAAGACCTGTTTTTCATACGCTGCGTCCCAAAACCAGATGAATAAGGAAGGCCTTATCATGAGGCTTGAAGCTACAGTTCCTCATCTCTGCGATGACCACTCCAAGTGCACGAAAACTTCATGGTGCCATTACCATGAGGCTCCTGAAAAGTTCAGGCATAAAGGGTTGCCTCATAGAAAACCACTGAGCAATTGTGAGACTAGGAAGGAGTTGCAGGACATCTTCCAAGCTTACGTTGCCAACTCAGACAAGTTGGCTCGATGCGGAAGTACACAGCACAACAAGATCTTTCAACAGCGTGGTCAGTAGCAAACATCCTAAAGCTCCCCATTATGCAGGATCAGAGTCTCTGCAATACCGAGTTAGTGCCACCGTTTGCTAATGGAATGATGGGAAGACTTATGTGACAGATGTTGCTACCGAGGCAAGCCTATCGCCTGGCAGCTACTGTCAGCAGCATTTCCGCAGGGAAGAGGAGAGTGCACAGCGTACCAAGGCCAGAAGAACAGAGAAAGCTTACAAGGTTATACGTCGTCTTCTTTAGGACACTAGAAAATGTGCCCAACATAGCCAAGAGGTGAGGGAAGGAGCAACCTATGAACCGGAATGCAATATGTCAGATGACATGGATGTTGAGCATATTCCAGCGGCAGCAGCACAGCCTGCAGAACAGAACGTGAGTGACTCGTGTATGTAGATGTCGAGACGACTGGCTTGGGGAATGATGCAGCTATCACCCAGATAGCAGCTTGTGTATTGCTGGGCTCTGAAAAAGAGCACCGCACATTCGAGAAGTATGTTTGGCTCACAAGCAGATCACAGAGCAGGCTACTTGTGTCACCAAGATATCTAGCGACGGTCATCAGCTGTTTATGAATGGAAGAGCTGTTCCTAGTCTAAGAGTTGGAGAAGCTTTACTAGACTTTTGCACCTGGCTGAAGGGTCTTGGTCCATCTCCAGTTGTTCTGGTTGCCCATAACTGTAAGGCATTTGACATGCGCATTATCCTGACTGAAGCTAGGTGGTGCAATCAGTAAGATGCCATGCAAGAGAGAGTTGCAGGATTCGCTGACACTCTGCCAGCATTTCGTCTGCACCTGAAGAAGAAGTCATGCGTTAATTTGACCGCACTGTATCGGGATTTGTCGGGCAAACAACTGAAGGCCCATGACGCACTGGAGGATGTGAAGGCACTATGTGATCTCTAAAAATAATGGACCTTTACCGCTGATTATCATTGTACTAGGGATTCCCCAACAGGGAGAGTCTACCCTGACTCATCGAAGGGGTCTCCTCAATACACAAGATCAAAAAGTTGAAAGAGTTGATCATGACAGCAGACAAAAGGAATAAAGAGTTTATATTGTCTTAGCAAGAGAATTATCCCTGTTTCCCATTTAAACACATACAACAGCCAAGAGATCTTAAAGGGGTGATGCATGCCTCTTTTCAGAAGGAAAGAACACGTTTAAACGTCGTCTTGAAGAAGGAGACAATAGATACATGATGGCGGATGGTAGCAGTTCTGGTGCTCCCGACCAACCGAGCCAAAGCAGGGCAAAACCTTGCTGTTCAGTTTGCTAAGAGCCTGTAAAAGACCATCCGGGACCTCATGACCCGGGTAGATGCGTTGTTCAACTAGTTGGTTCGTTAAGGAGCGGATAGACTCTCTCTCTCCAGCAACAAGTGGACGTCCTTGAACGAACGATCGAAGAAAACGACGCCAGGCATGCGCAAGAGTAAATGCGCTGCATCAGCAGCGGTTGGACGGACTCACGACCTTGATTGAATCCTTGCAGGCTCCACAAGCTAAGGTATGTGAATCTAAAAAGAAACCTTTGGACCCACCTGGGAGAGGGAAAGAAGACAACCTCGCCATTCGCCATGACACCGAGGCAGAACGCTTGCATGATTTGCGGGAAGTTTGTACACCGACCGGTAGTAGTACCAAAGAATCAAGTGACCGTGTCTATTCTGGTGGGAGTAAGATGAACAGCAGCGGTTTGTCGACGGTGCGGTCGTCACAGTGTCCAGAAGAGAAGAGCAATTGTAGTGACCAACATGATGTGAGCACCACTTGTCACTGAGCCTTCGCCCAGTGGATCATTTCCGAGTACAAATGTTGTACCGTACCGTACGGTCGTCTTTATAGTTACATGCACAATTACCAAGAACAGTGAGATATCTCGAGAAGAAGAAACGTTATGATCATGTAGAGTGAGGCCATCATCCTGCTTGTTCCTTTTCATCACTGAGTGGACGGCTCGGCAGGTTTCTCGCCTACGAGAAGAGTCACTCACCGGCAGTTATGAGCCAGCTTGGAAGCCAGGCGTGCCGCTACAAGATTAGCGGCAGTGGCAGGTTTATATGGGCCTTTCATCCTGTATGCTTGGATCATTCAGGACTTGAAATTCAGGAGTTCTTCCCTAGCCTCATGCCTGGTCGAACTTTTTCTTATCATAGCAGTGATGCATGCCACACGGGCAATAATCTCAATCTCTTGACTACTGATGATAAAGTGAAATCTGAAGAGAGAGGTAGAGAGAGGTAGGGAGAGACAGAGAAAAGAAGAGAAGAGAGAGAAAATAGAGAAGAAAAGACACAGAGAGAGAGACCTAGGAGTCTGAGAAAACTCGAAGAGACAAGAGGTGGTGAGGTCGAGAGGGAGAGAGAGAATGAGAGAGAGAGAGAGACTCTGAGAGGGAGAGAGAAAGTGCGTCAGTCGACAGCTGCAGCGGCAGACAGGCTGGCATGCAGAAAGGCCGCTCCACCGCATGACTCTCGCTGTGTCACTCTTCTAGAGGCTCAGTCGGCTGAATATATAGCCAGTACTGGGTACTCAGCCATGCATGTAAACCTAATCAACACTGAGCGGATAATTGAAACGTGACTGGGTAGAGCCACATCATCTGAAATATACCTCAGACGGTGCAGGCATCGGCCAGATGATCCAAGGCTGAGGTCAACGGCAGTGTAGTCTCCTCACTGAAAACGGACAGAATCATTGAATATGGTCATTTCCCGGTTGTATTTTGCTCTTACGGGTTGAAGCTGGAACCTGCAAAAAGAACCAATTCGTTTGAAACTACTCGGCTTCCCCCTGGTAGTAAAAGAACACCAGGAAAAACCGCACATCGGTTCTCTTGTATCGCGTTGCGAAGGCGACTCATACTGTTTTGTCGATCTCACAAACATCTCACAAAAATCCGACTATGGACACATTTCTTGTCAACCCGACAAGATATTCAATCTTTCAAGACCAACATTTGGCGAAACGCATAAAAAAACCTTGCTAATACCTAAGTGTAACGGCTTTTTGAAACCCCATGTTGGGCCCTCGGACTACTAGCGCTAAAACACGGTTCTCTTGGCGTTCGCACAATGTAACATGGCCAAGTTTCGCACCTGTGTACAAACCACGTCATCTTTGTATTCGCACCGTGTAAGCGCTACAAGCGTTGCGTTATCTTCACACTCCCAGCCCTATAAACTAACTCCGAGATGAAAGTGTACACGTACTATTTTTGCCACTTTCAACGCTCTGACATTTTTGGGTTCGAAGTTACACGCCAAAAGTGGAAAATTCATTGCGGCAACTTACACACACTTTGGTCAGCTTGCTTTCGTGTATGTCCAGAATGTATTGTGAGAAAATCACCGAATCGGGAAAACCTAACTTCAACCAGCGAAACTCTGAGCAATCCCAACAGAAGTTTGGGAGAAAAGGGACTTTCGGCGTGACAGTCATGTCCATGACATAAAGCACCATGTACTATTTACCCGGTGCGCGCTTGCTCATATTGCCCTTATGCTAAGTATATGTGGCCGATCGGGGCGCAGCGCCTGCAGAAAGATCGTGCCCCCTCCCCCGCAGTAGTAGTGTTGAGGGGGTCCGGGAACACCTAGCAACGGGTCTGTTGCTAGGGGGCTCTCACGTCACTGTGACTCCCTAGCAATGTGACTCCTTAGCAACGGATCATGCGCATGCGCACTATGACATCATGCGTATCCTCTATTTTGCGTATCCTAACCGTCATGTGCGTAACAGGCAGGTTTTTTCGCAAAATTTTCGTTACTTTTAAAATTCTAACGGAAATAAGTCAAATTTGAAGATATCATAGGCTAACCGAAAATCTTCTATGTCCGCCTCGTTCTCCGTCAAAATCCCGAATTCGAGTCTTTCTCGAAAATAATCCCGAATTCCTCGATCTCCGAATTCTCTGCTACCCCGAAAATAATCCCGCATTCCTCGATCTCCGAGTCTTTCTCGAAAATAACCCCGCATTCCCCGAATTCTCTGCTACCCCGAAAATAACCCCGCATTCCTCGCTCGAAAATAACCCCGCTGCCCATCTCACTCGGCAAGGTGCTCACTCTCTCTCTCCACACTCCCTCTCTCTCACTCTCTCTCTCGACAAGGTACTCTCTCTCACTCTCTCTCCACTCTCTCTCTCTCACTCTGTCTCTCTCTCTCACTCTCTCTCTCTCTCTCATTCTCTCAGGACAAAACTCCTTCGACACTCTCTCTCGACAAGGTACTCGGCAAAACATTCGTCTAGGTACTCGACACAACACCACAACCAAAATACTCAAAGCCTTTATCGAGAACTCAGTAAAAACAATCCGAATCCAAGAAATCCTCCGTCTCCAAACCCTATTTCTCCGTTGATCGAAGACTCTCGACTGTCCGCTTCTCAGTCAATGGAAAGGCTCTACCTCGAAAAGAAATTCACCGTTCTCCAACCGAAGCTCAACCTTCTTCGAAACAAACGGTTATTCACCAGCTCATGTGGGAGATGTGTCCTCCACGAGCGGTTTTAATCTACTGAAGGTATGAGCAACGATTTCTCAAGTCCCAGCGTGTGAATGTTGGTACGATAATATTCGTATACGACTTCTATCCTGATCATTTGTACACAGTGCGTACGGCCGGCATGTCGCTAAAAAGGCAGTAACATTCGTTTCTCGCTCAGTTTTCATCCAATTCACTTCAGGTCATTTCCAGCTTTTGCTGTCTAGAGTTTTAGTTCGCTTTCGGTTACGCCATGGCTAAGAGGCAATCCACGAATATGTTCGAAAGTCCCGCGAAACGCCATCCCCGCCAGTGTAGACTCCCCGCCAACCGGGGGCTACATATCGATCTACCGCTTGAACTGAAAACCAAGCAAGCCTGCGTAAACGTAAAAAATGACGATGGCAGATGCTTGATGTGGGCGATCCTGTCCGCGCTGCATCCTGTGAATGGGAAAGATAATCCAGGTCGCGCCAGCAAATATCAGCCGTTTGTCGAAGAGCTGGATTTCACAGGTATGTTTTGTGTGCTTTATTTTTGTAGGTATTTGTAACAAATCTAATTATTATTTTTGATCCTAGGTCTTAAAACTCCTACGTCACTAAGCGATATCCAAAAGGTGGAGAAGCAGAACAGCCTTTCCCTAAACGTCATCGGATACAGCAAGTCTTTACACACACTCTATCTTTCAAACCAGTAAGTGAAATTTCTTTGTTGCAGTGTTGTGATTTGTTGTTGAACTCCTGTAATTTTTTTGTGTGGTCTGCTTAATTGTTTTTTGCAGATCCAATCGTCCTATCAATTTCCTGTTGCCGGAAAGTCAAGGTAGATCACATTATCTGTGGATAAAAGATTTCAACCGTCTCTGTCCTAATCGAAGCAGCTCCCAACATAGGAAGGGTGAGAGGACTCTCGAAAGACATAAGCCTATATGTTACCCCCTTCGTCGGAAGAAGGATCGGAAACTCACCGAGGAGCGAAAAGGTGAAGAAGCAGATAATCGAAAACCGGACGAGCGAGGAACAACTACCAAGGATACGAAACTCACCGAGGAGCGAAAAGCTGAAGAAGCAGATGATCGAAAACCGGACGAGCTACGAACAACTACTATTGCTGTTGTTGTAGTCTTGAAAGAAAAAAGTTGAAAATACCTTTCCTGTGCCGTTGCTGTGTACCATTCAAGTGTGATGAAGTCTATGGTTTCCCTAAACCCGAACTAACTTTCTAAACCATATCTCGGCAACGGTAATTCCACTCAAAATGTTCAAAAAATCCTCCGAACAAGATTTGATCGGGTCGTCTCACATGAATTCACACTTGCAGTCCATGTATCTCACAAAGTATTTGGCAACGGCAATCCTCAATTCCTCCTCCGAATCCCCGTACTTTTCTCACATTGACCGGCGAAATTCAATCTATCAAAATTCATGAACGGTTCGCAAGGCCGCATACCACTATATAATGCGGATAGGGAGTTAACTACCACTACATGAAGGGGATTGGGATTTCACTACTACTTAATGATGGGGTTAGGGAACTCCATACCACTATATGATGGGAATAGGGAATTCACTACCACTATATGATGGGGATAGAGAATTCACTACCACTGTATGATGGGGACCGGGAATTCACTACCATTAAAAGATGGGGATAGGGAACTCACTACCACTATATGATCGGGATAGGGAATTCACTAATACAATGATGGGGATAGGGAATTCACTACCACTAAATGATGGGGATAGGGAATTCAGTACCACTTTAAGATGGGGATAGGGAGGTAACTACCACTCTATGATGGGAATAGGGAATTCCCTACCACTTTCAGATGGGGATAGGGAGTCCACTACCACTATATGATGGGGATAGGTAATTCACTACCACTATCGGACGGTGACAGGGAGTTCACTACAACTATATGATGGGGATAAGGAATTCCTTTCCACTATATGATTGGGATAAAGAAATCCCTACCACTAAATGATGCGGATAGGGAGCTCCCTACCACTACATGAAAGGGATAAGGAATTAACTACCACTTAATGGTGGAGATAGGGAATTCACTACCACTTTATGATGGGGATAAAGAATTCACTATTACTGTATGTTGGGGACCGGGAATTCAAAACCATTATATGATGGGGATAAGGAATTCACTACCACTATATGACAGGGAGTTCACTACTACTATATGTTGGGATAGGGATTTCACTACCCTATATGATGGGGATAGGTAATTCATTACAACTATATGATGGCATTAGGGAAATCATTACCACTACATGTTGGTGATAGGGAGTTCCTTAAAGTAATATGAAGGGGATTGGGAGTTCACTAGAACTATATGATGGGGATAGGGAATCCACTACCACTTTATGATGGGGATAGGGAACTCACTACCACTGTATGTTGGGGATAGGGAGTTCACTACCACTATACGATGGGGATAGGGAGTTCACTACAACTAAAGGATCGGGATAGGGAATTCACTACCACTATAAGATGAGAATAGGGAATTCACTACCACTCTATGATGGGGATAGGGAGCTCACTGCTGGTATAAAATGGAGATGGGGAATGGGCGCGTTCCGCAGACGTCACAGATTGGGTATTAGTTACGATGGGGATAGGGAGCTCACTGCTGGTATAAAATGGAGATGGGGAATGGGCGCGTTCCGCAGACGTCACAGATTGGG
>JAOWAR010160600.1:0-10516 GCA_028571005.1 Clathrina lutea
GTAGAACTCTAGAAAACAGTAAAATGAGAAAAGAGCATTTGAAATTCCCGCCGGACGTAGCCGCCGACGCTAAAGTATTGGCATGATGTCATTATGCGTCACGCGATTATGTCGGGTCCTCTGCTCACTTCGCCCAAAGGAAGGTCCATATTGACAGACCCCGAAAGTGCACTAATCTCAAAAACGGTCCGATGAGCCTATGGGGTGGGGGGTGCCACCCTTAAAGGATGTTGATCTTATTTTCAAATCAAATTACATGTACTTCTAACTGATGAAATTCTCAATACGGTCATTACTATTATTAATTATAGGAATCATTAAACAGCAGTAAGCTGTCCACTCTCCCTTGGATGTATAAAGTAGAGAACGTATGAAAAATGGTTGTTGGGCAAAATCAATCATGCAATCAAATGCTGCAAGGCTTAAGGAGAATTTCCATGGCATCTCCCTTTGGACACTAATCATTAACATTGAATTTCTTAGGCTTCGAGGTTTGCTACGTTCCAAAACTTTGAATTAGACGTCTTAGAGGTTTGCGGCTGTCCAGAAGAAGGCCGGAGTTTTAAGTAGGTGTGTGTCTTTTGACCCTACTTCCGTTCACTCACGCTAGCATACCAGGTTTGAATACGAAACATCTTAGCGATATTTTTTCTTTACTTCCTTTTCAAGCACTTACTCTCTCCGGGGTGAGTTCTCACGTGTCGTCGAAGGTGATAAGTCTGTTTGAAACGTCTCTGACATATATGACACGCATAGGGCCCTGTCCAAAGAAAGACGAAAAACCCGGCACTCAAGGTACAATTTTTTCTTCATTGTATTTAGCACGTATTCAGCTTAATTAACTTCTGAACGCCAATGGTGGCTAGCCATTTCGGTCATTTCGGCCTGGACCCGAGAGCGTCACCGGTACTGTCAGGTACCAGCCTTCAACGCCCGCGGGGACGGACGATGTGCGGCGGATCGCGCACTATTGTGTACTTACGGAGTGTGCCGCGCATGCACCATGTGCAAATCGGGAATGAACTATACAAAGATCCATGTTCGATCGGCCGTTGCCGTCAGTCACAGCGAGCTGAAATCATGCCAGATGAAGAAAAGGAGAGAAAGGAGCATAATTAAAGAGAGAAAAAAGAGTCGTTTTCCACGCCTCTGCTCCGCCGGACTGGAACTGGTAAGTTTTTTTCGACGAAAAATTGCCCGGGTCGGAGGGAGTCGATCCGTCTTCGAGGTTTTCGAAGGGCGTGGTGCGTTCTCCCGAAGAACAAGAACTGAAAGAAAGGAGAGGGAGAGTGAGAGACAGAGAAGAAAAAAAGAAGGATCCAGATTTGTGGCTAAGCACGACCAGCTCGATACCGCCAGGCAACGTCGCTGGACTGGGACATGTTGAAGCCCGCGCCGCAGTGTGCGACCTTTAAGCATTGTTCGCTGCACCATGTTATGACACGCACCATGCAGACAACTTCACAGATATGACACTAAGTGATTATTGCTCAGCAACCACTGGCCTTTATACACCCAGCCACTTAGCACTAACTGTTTGCACCTACCACACTTGTGTTTGTTTAAACCGCTGCTACATGCAGAACCTCTTGCACACATGCAGCACGTAAAGTGCTCGGTTCAAAGTAAAGATGAAGTATTCAGATAAGCCTTTCCACAGCTCACAGAGGTTGGCCTGTGATTAATATAACAGGACATATTACCACCCCACATCGCATCCAAGAGTCCTTAATCTACGCCACACTCTGATCTCTGGAAATCCAGATGGAACGTACAGGCCCATAGACCTTATGAACACTCACCGTTCTTGGCTTGTGAGAGGTCATTTCAGCACCATCCGTTGGCAAGAGATTTTTCTTTCAAGGTTTTTAGCCCGTATTAAATCCAATTGACTTATCAATGAGGAAAGTTTAATTAGGCGACAACATTATTCTCCAAACCAATTAATAGCAGACAGCTGGAAACTATCGTTAATGTAAAGAATGGGGAAACAGCATCGGAGGCAAACTGGATGATGCAATCAATTCTTTGATGCTGCATTTTAGAAGAAATCGCACGCCATCTAATTTTCCACACTAATCACAAAGGACTGACCATCAACCTCTCTGGTTGGTAAGTCTACCGCGTTACTAAAGTTCAATTTTAGGTGAGGGAGGTTTGAAGATGTACACAAGAAGGCAGGAATTACGTGGATATATTTGTAATTTCATGCCAGTTCAATTCATTCTGGGCTAGCATACAAACTTGGATACAAAAAAACCCAGTGACGTTTTTGCCTATCTTTCCTTTTCAAGCAGTTACTCTCCCAGTGGTGAGCCCTCAAGTGTCTATTTAAAATGACACTCTGTAGGAAACCTTGTCCAAATATGTTACACCCAGAGGGCTCTCTCCAATGGAAAGACGTGTTTTCGAATGAGTTAAACTTTTCCACGGGTGCAAGTGGCGGCTTGTGCTAGGCGTAACAGGACACGTTGTCACACTTACCCCTCCCTAGGAGCCCTTTAGCCAGGTAGTGATCTCCTTTCTACACATCCAGGTGATTTCAACGCACTCAACGATTATATATACACTCTTCGGCCTTGGTTTGTGACAAGTGTTTTGAGCACAATCTGTGACCAACAACCTTTTCTTTCAAAACGCAACTTAAAGGTGCACCGCCACAATGTTCAGTTTTCTTTGTAGATACTTTTCGGCCGGAAAATGTTGATCAGGTTTGGTTTGGTGGCGTCCTTTCAGTCCCTGGCTGAATATCCGTGGCCAAGGTAAAGTGTGTTTCTACTTTGTCTGATCGGAAAAGTTGGAAGTACATCTACTTTGCACTCAAAAGCTAAGCTAGCACTAACAATTATCAGAGAACAAGCCGGCGCTCAATGTCACATGCCTTCGACGTGGTCGCGTACGCCCAAGATGACTGCTTTCAAACACTTTTCCCCAGATTTTGGTGAAAAAGTCACTGACTATCAGCGCGACAGTGTACAATTGCAGAATGTTTAGCTTGTTTTCAATTCAAATTTCTTCTAACTGATGACATTCTCACTACGGTCATTACTATTAAATGAATCATAAAATAGCAATAAGCTCTCAACTATCCCTGATGTATAAATTACAGAAAGTATAATTATATTGTTGTTGAGCAAAGTCAGTTATGCAATCAATTGTTTCCCGGTGCATTTTAGAAGAAATTCCATGGTATCTTCCTTTGGACACTAATCAAGTATTGACATTCAACTTCTTAAGCTTTGAGGTTTGCTGCGTTAGAAGGCTTGGAGGGTTGAGCCGTACAGAAGAACTCCAGAGTTACAAGTAGGTGTGTGTCACTTGACCCTACTTGCGTTCACTCGACTCTAGCATACCAGGTTTGAGTACGAAACATCTCAGCGATATTTTCTCTTTATTTCCTTTTCTAGAACTTACGCTCTCCGGTGTGAGTTCTCATGTGGCGCTTATGGTCAGAACTCTGGATGAAACGTCTCGGACATCCCGAACACGCATAGGGCCCTGTCAAAAGAAGGACGAAATATCCACACAAGTTACACCTTGCCACAGCTGCAAGTGGTTGGCCTGTGATAGGGCACATTACCACCCTACATCACATCCCAGAGTTCTTAACCTATGCCGCCATCTGCTTTCTGGAAATTCAGGTGGTATGTACGGGCTTATAGATCTTATAAACCCCCATCGATCTTGGCTTGTAGGAGGCCCTTTCTGCACTGAGTCATCCGTTGGCAAGAAACCTTTCCTTCAAGGTGTTTAGCACGTATTCAATTTAACTGAATTCTGAACGAGGACATTCTAGATAGTCGGCGACCGTGGCCTGCCATTTCGGTTATTTCGGTTTGGGGACGAGAGCGTCACCGATTCTATCAGGTACCCGCGCGGGGGACGGACGATGGTGCGGCCGACCGCGCACTATCGGGTAGGCATAGAATGCGTCGCGAATGCACCACGTACAGGCCAGGCATGAACTGTACATGGATGCATGTTCCCATTTAAATCGGCCGTTGCCGTCAATCATAGTGAGTTGAAATCATGCCAGACGAAGAAAAGAAAAGAATAGAAAAGAAAGAAGAAGAAGGAAAGGAAAAGAGCATAGTAAGGGAGAAAAAAGGCGTGTGTTTCCAGGCCTCTGCTCCGCCTGCTTTGACCTGAAAGTTTTTTCGACGAAAAATTGCCCGGATCGGAGTGCGCCGATCCGTCTTCCAGGTTTTCGAAAGGCGTGGTGCGTTCTCGCGAAGAACAAGAGCTGAAAGAAAGGAGAGGGAGAGTGAGAGAGAGAGAGAGAAAGAAGGAAGAAAGAAGGATCCAGATTTGCAGCTAAAGGGTTGAGAGCAAGCGATGCAACAACTGATCGAGCAGCTAAACTCCGCCCGAATGCAGGCTGATAAAGACGTTACCGGCTGCAGAGCTAGCGCCCTCTACTCAGGATTCAGCGTAAGATATGCAGTATTCGGTAGAAAAGAAATCCGGCTCAAACCAGTTAAACCTGTATTGTCTAACTTTCACAGGTAGCTACACATGGCGTGTCACAAACTGCTTCGAAAAGCATTCGGTCGCCGTAGGTTGGAAGAAGAAAGGCGGGAAGCCCGCCCGTCTTGACGGCCCGGCCCTCCGTGCGCCGCGGTCACGCAGGGGTCTAGTTGCACTGGTTTTCCCCAAGCTTTGTGGCTGTTTTCGGGTAGGCAATTCAGCCTTTCGTGCCATTATCTTTCGTTTTCGGACGCTTTGTGCTTCGGAAAAGTTCTTGGCGTGCTGGAACGTCTTATTCTTTGACAGCAGCCAGTGGATCATGCCTTGGAATATGCTTCTTTCGGCGTTTGGAGGCAAAATCCTAGTAAGTAAGTAGCCCTCTGATGAAGGACATTGTCCGAAAAGTCTTCAGGCTTCCTGCCTGTATTGATTCTGTCATTTGACCCTTCTTCCGTTAACTCCACGCTAACATGCCAGGTTTGAATACGAGACATATCAGCGATATTTTCTCTTTATGCCATTTTCAAGCACTTACTCTCTCCGGTGTGAGTTCTCATGTGGATTCGAAGTTGAGAACTCTTGGTGCAACGTCTCTGACATGTCCCACATATAAGGGACCCTGTCCAAAGGAAGACGAAAAATCCACTCAAGTTACACCGTTCAACAGTTGCAAGTGGTTGGCCTGCGTTAAATATAACAGGACACATTATCACCCCACATCACATCCCATATTAACGTACGTCACCATCTGCTTTCCAGACATCCAGTTTGAATGTACGGGCCCATATACAGATCTTATGAACTCTCATCATTCATGGCTTGTAGCAGACCCTTTCTGCACATGCGTTGGCAAGAAACTTTTCCTTCAAGGTGTTTAGCAAGTATTCAGTTCAATTGACTTCTAAATGAGGACATTTTAAATAGGCGATAATCATGGCCAGCAATTTCGGTCATTTCGGAAAGAGTGAATCATCGGAGAAAGCAATTCTTAAACTTCTGAGTTTCCTTTATTTTTCGTTCGACATAATCTCTTTTTACAGCATCAACAACAACAATATTAGTTAGCATGCACAGGCACTGAGGGAAGTATGTTCGGTCAGTGTTTGTATAGGAGAGCGGGAGGCGTCTGAGCCTGTGTGAAATGGACTTTGTATAAGGTATAAGTGCAAACTTGTCAGATGGTCCTTTTATAGAAATTCAAACGAGAAATCGCCAGCGTGCCAGGACTCAATAGACAAGATTTCGGAATCTTTCTCGCCATCATACAGGGGTAACAGAACCAAATTGTAAGCCTCAGACGTGTGTTGAGACCTTCGGAAAAGGAGCGGCTGGAAAGCAAACGCCGTAAGCAAACAGGACGCTGAACTTGTTGAATGCATGGCAGTCGCTGTTAAATAGCGGCTTTCTGAGTCCGGCGGAAATATGCCATCACTCTTTTTATTCGAAAGTAAATGAACATTTGCCTGAACTTCAGAGATATCGCATGCACAATCTACAAGGGTCAAGGCTATGGCATGCTGTAAAATATTCATACTTTCATTTGTGCTTTTGTAGAGAAAATAAACTCAATACTAAGCAATTTTCAGTACATGGAAAATAGTTGAAGATTGAGGTCCCACAGTTTATGTATTGTTGACTGTTGGGAAGACTTCGCTTCGACTTGAATTCGCTCTCATCCCGACTTGGAAGTTGGACAACCCCGCAGGCCAAGGCACAAACACACACAAGCTTAAGGTTCCACCCAGTATATCCAAAACTTCTTTGAGATTAACCAGAAGGGCCCTAAAAAGAAATAAAGGCAAGACCTTACAGAGCAAAGAAGATGGGGCACGCCACGTTATAAACGAAGTGAGTACAGAGTTTGTCCGCAAAAGGAGAAAAGGGCGGAAGAAACAGGAAACAGGAAGACATTCCGTAAAAGATAGCTCGTGATGAAACCATGACGGGGAGTTTTCGGCATGGAAGATTGTAGTACACTGATCCGGCTCAAAGGACCATTCCACCGATACCATCCGTCCGCCTACTCTCAGCAGGTAAGGCACCATAGATCGTTCCAGCTTTGGTGTTAAAGCCCTTAGCGAATCAGATGGCCGGAGAGACTGTCCAGCGAAGAGGGATCTGATGGTCTCCGAGTTTGTATCTCGCTGTGTCTTAGCAATCCACAGTCGTTTAGCCTAGGCAATCTCTGTCGCATTGAGCTGTGGAACGGAGTACACCCAACACGATCCAGGGATCTTGACCTCTGATTTCGCAGATAAGTTGCCTTCAGACTGCTTGTTCGTGCCCTCCCACTGACACTGTGTCTTGCTGAGGTAGTGTAGACACCAAGCTGTAATGCGTACCAGTCGTGACCACTTGGAATACATCGATGGTGACAGTCGACTTGTGCTTTGGACTTCTGCTGAAGCCACAAATACTATCGCTGTCTTCCTTTTGACTTCTCCGGGACGTTGTTTCCGCACTGCGATTTCAATGGTCAGCCAAACTTCTTTTGGCGAGGTGATAAATTCGGGCCCTGTCCACCAGTTGTCATCTTGAACGAGATCATTGGCCCGCAATCCACGGGCAGGCTTGTCTGCAGGGTTAAGCTGTCCGGGCACATGAAGCCACGGGTGACCTCCGGTCGTCTCCTGTATTGTTGATTTGTTGTTCCCGATGTCAGTAGCGAACCTCTTTGAGAGTGATCGGACCCAATACCCACATTCATGAAATCCGTCCAAAATGTATGCTTGAAGATGTCGACACCGAGGGCGTCGCCAACGTCTGCACTTATCTTCGTAGCTAACGCCACTCCTTTGAGCTCAAGCTTTGGGATGCTCACCTTGCGCATCGGCGGGGTCCTTGCCTGATCCATCTGGGTACTCTGCCCGTAGCTGGCCGCAGCAAATGCGTGCTCTGAAGCATCAGAGAAGGTGTGCACAGTGATTGGAGCTTCACTCGAATCTTCGCCGATCTTCTTGAAAAACCGATCAATTCGCACGTTAGCTAGATCCGGTTTCTCAGCAAACCACTACTTCCAGCTCCATTGTTGATGGGTCCTCGTCCCAGTGCAGATCCAACAGCCAAGACTCTTGCCACATGGCACGAGATCGTATGGTTAAAGGTGTAATCTGACCTCTGCGGACGTAGATGGATCACATCTTGCTGAGGACGTTGCGCAGAGTGTAGACGAACTCCGTTGGCTCTTCATACTTGAATGTGAAAGCTGGCTCTCACGCAACACCACGGGTTTTCTCGAACGGGAGCGTCGGATGTTCATGCTGGTCCAAGGTTAAGTCCTGGCGTGCTGCTCGAAGCTCCTCTGGGATGTCTTCCAGCACTTGCTGGTTGTTGCTGTGCCACTTTAACAAACAGACCCCCCCCCCGTGAGGAGTGCCTGGGCTTCTTGGTGTACTTGAGTGGCTGCTTCTGGCATGAGAACTAAGTGGAGAAAATCATCCACATAGAAGTTTTTATCGACCGCTTGGCACGTTGCTGTGAGATAGTGCCTGCCGTACACTCTGACAACTCCTTTCACTGCTGTTCCGGCTAGATCCGGAGAGGTCTTGAGACCAAAGAAAAGGCATTGGAATTCATAGACCGCCGGGTCACCATCAGTCGCTCTCCACAGAAATCGTAAGTAGCGTCGGTCCTTTTCTGCTACCTTGACCTGGAGAAACATCTCTGATATGTCTGCGACCAATATGATGGGCCAAGGCTTCAAGGCTTCAAAGAGTGCATCATAACCTTGACCAGGTCCTTCTGGAGCTTTGGACCGGTGTACATTTCGTCGTTCAGCGACTGGCCTTTCTATTTTGCTGCTGTATCATAAATACTGGGAACCTTGGTTGTCTCCCTGTCCGCCCCTATGATGGGGAAATGGGGAAGGTAGAACTGTTTGTCCACTGCCGGGGTCACATCGTCATTACTGATGATCCTGACGTAGCCTTTCTTTTCATGTCTGCCAATACACGACTATACTCGTGTTTCACCTCTGGTCCATGTGGTTCGAGGGAACGTTCGAGGCCTCGAAGGCGCTGCTTAGCCATTGCACGGTTTGAAGTGACACTTGGTTGTTCATTCACCGAGAGTATCCCAACCGTTATTCGTCCGTCATCCACTATGAGGGTCTTGGAGGTCAGTCGTTCAGCCTCACGCCCGGAAGGTGAAAGATGTGGCTGCCCCAAGGCAACTTCCTCCAGGTCCCAAAAATTCCGGATGCACCCCTCCAGTGACGGTTCCGTTGTCAGTCATGGAGTGAAATGTGTAGTTGGGTGGTTGTTTGGGTGTTGGTGTGATCGGCCCAAAGCACACCTACCCGGTGGTGTTCGCCTCGCAATGGGTTAACCTAAGCCGCCACGTTACTCTTCCAACGTTTGGTGCAAATCGACGGCGTTGAGCCCGATGATCATATCAATTTGATCACCTTTGGTTTGCGGCACTCTTTTGTCCTGTAAATGTTTCCGGGTGGCACCGACGATTGGGTCACCCCAGTTCATCGGTGTCATGGTGGCTGTAATGGATGGCAGCACCAACGTGTCCAGATGGGCGGTTGTCTTGTCAGACTCTATGTTCTTCAGGTGTACCGCCACCTGCTGTTTCCCTCCACCAACCTATTTCCCGCCCAAGACAGTCGCTGAAAGTTGCATCTTTCGGCCTTGCAGCCCAGCCCTCTTGGCCAGGTCTTCTGCGACATAGCTTGCCGAAGGCGTTGCGTCAAGCAGCGCAGTTACTCTCAGAAATCCACCTCCAGGGTTGCTGACTTTCATGTAAACCGGCACCGTCATAAACGCGACATGCGGTTTTGGTTTCTCAGCAGCGGCGCAATGAAGGGTGTGGTTGGCTTCTTCGGCTCCCCTTGGTGGAGCTCGGTGTGCTGAGGCTTCCTGAGCTGCTCTTAGTGGTGCTTGGTGTGCTGAGCAGCGTTCACTGCACTTCGTGTGAAGCAAAACATGGTGGCTGCCGTTGCAATGCTCACACCTTGGCCGGTTGCAGTTCTTTGCACGGTGGCCGTGTTCAAGCAGCATGCTCACAAAACCCACCAGTCGCACAAGGTCCCATCGTCTCTTGAGTGATGCACATGCTGAGAGGTGATGGTCCTCCTGACGTTTACGGCAGAGGTTTTTCCTCGATGTACTGTCCAACGTGGCAAGTGTTATTGCGTTCTTTCTTGCATGTGCAGGGCCAGGCTGGAACTTTGAGCTTTCTCTGTTGCTTGTTCTTTGCAGCGGTGTGAGAAATCCAAACAACTTCTGGTCTGCCCGCTTGAGGCGCTGCAATCTCTCCACCAACCACGGTCGGCGAACTGCTCCACGTCGTAGCTCTGGTCGTCATAGCACTCAAAATATTTTATCAAGAGTGACGGTGGTATTTTTTCATTGGCGCTCAAGTAGAACTGTCGCCCGGGGGTAATTCCACAGATCTTCTTGTCTGCAATTGTGTTTCGTAGCTTCATGGCAAATCGCTCAAGCTGCTGCGGGTCGCGGTCATTCGTGACTCTCGGGATTGACATGACCGACCTCTCCTGCGCTTCTTTTTGCCGTCCTTCCCCATCATACCATTCTTCCAATTCAAGCCAAGCTAGGCGATAAGCGCATTCTCCATCCACGCAGCCCTATCCAGTACACCCTAGATCACTTCGTCGGTTCTTCCTCCTTCCACTGCCTCCTTCAGCCTCGTGACCTTCTAGGCTTCGCTTTTGTATGGTTCGCTCTCGACAACCTGGCGGAACCGCTGTCGCCAACGCGCGACGTCCTCCTCCTTGCCGCTGAATTTTGGTAGCTCCATAGGTCTTACCTGATGAATTCTGGGCATTCTCAGTTCCATGGCGTTTGGTAGTGGGCTTGAATTTCGAGCGGACTGTACGTCGTCCCTGCGAGAAGACACGCTCGATTCTTGCTGAGGCAAAGGCCGCTCTGTACGCACCTCACTCATCCTGTCGCGCCGCGGGCGTTCTTCGTCGCGCTGCGGGCATTCTTCGCCGCGCTCATTTGACTCTTGGTCCTGGCTCGTATTTCTCCTGGTGGTTCGAGTATCCAAACTCAGCGTAGTTCTTCCACTCGGAGCAAGC
>JAOWAR010160611.1:0-10515 GCA_028571005.1 Clathrina lutea
AGGCAGACCTCCAACAGTCGTGTGCATGTTTCTACCTTCGTGGTTAGATAGCCGCTGTTGGAAGGTTTACCCCTCTCAACGCCAATGAATGCCAACAAGGCGCCCGAATACATCCACTATTTGGACTGTCATCATCCACTAGATCGTCAGGCAAAATGGGCAACATGTCCAGCTTGTTTGCACCTTTCCTAACGTTTGGACACGATGCCGAAAAAGTACAGACACTTTTTTCTCGCTTACCAACAGGAACCCACAGAGGAAGTTTCAGACAGAGCGTGCAGACGACAAGGGAAATGTGTATTTACACTTCTGTCCGTTATAAAGTATTAAATTTCTTAATTATCAAGGAAGGAATGCCCTTTTGTCAAACGTTTCCCTGCAAAAATGATGAAAGCAAAGAAGAAGAAAATATTCAAACTGCACGGGAGAGCAACAACGTCAGCCTTCCTCCCACCTTCTGCAGCCCTTGGTCTTGCTGATTCCACAGAAACCAGGAAAGGATGGACCAGCAATCGGGGAGTGAAGGAAAAAGCTTGGGGACAATGCCATCACTATCAAAAGAATATAATTTTTGCTGTATTGTTTTACAACACTTCGAATCTTTTCACTTGGCATTGTGGATATCTCAGAAACATTGGCGCAGCTAGGCGCTGCGTGGCGACACCAGAGAATACCAGAGAAGGTTGGCTAAGTGAACACAAGAAGTCAAATTTCTAAGTCCTGCTTTAAATTTGTTGGTGCGTGGAAGCCAAGCATTAACAGCTTGCTATTAGCCATTACCACCGCCTTGAAAAATAATTTAATCAAAGACGCAAGAGTGAGGATAAATTATTGTTTTCACAAGGCATTTCTGCATTCGATGTAACTCGTTTATTTTGAGGAACTACGTCTGGCAACTGTCAGAAGGGATATTTCGATGTGTTGTGCAGATCAATACTGCAGATGTGTATGTCTGCACGTGGAAAGTCGCTACATACGATTTGATTGCGGGAAGGTCAGAGTGGTGAAGAGACGGGAGTGATGCAAAGTATTGAAAGAGGAACCATATGAACGCAGCTTGCCAGAACCTGCTTTGTGTGTTATTTCTGACTTTGCTGTCTTGTCGCTCCACAGGGACAGGCTTCTCTTCATTCTCTTCAGGGACAGGCTTCTCTTTATTTTTTGCTTCGCATTGTGCACAGGCACGTAATGTACGGATCCTGTCTAGCTTGACAAGACCCAGGTCCGGTCCATTTTCGTACGAAGCTGGAAAAGGACGGAACATTCTCCTTACCTAGTCCGATATCCGAATCTGCTTAAGGGATTCTCCGATCTCCGAGCTCTAAATCTGCACTGAACTTCTCAAGCTACGCGCAAGAAGTATTGTGCCCTTAAGCAGAACTTCGAACGACAGCGCAGCTTACCTACACGTTGTTATTGTGGGCAATCTCTCATTTTCCATTCGCTGATTTGCGTACCGCCTTGGTAATCGACATTTTTGTCTGAGCGTGTGAGCGTGTGTATGTGAGGGAAGGGGGATGTGCCAAGCGCTAAAGACGCTGGCATCCCACACGCGATGGCACCACACCATGATCCCAATAAACCAACCAACAATCCCAACACTCAGTGCTACATGCCCCTTCCGCAAAAGACGCACCTAACCACCATGAACGAACATGGAGACCGAACGAGCAATCCAAGGGTTCCTGGCGGACTTACAACAATTTGTACGCCAACACAACGTAACTAAATGAGACCAAACATGACATCTACAGAAAGGAAAGCCATCATTGCTCTCATATCTGAGCCCGACTTGAACATCACAAACAATGAGAGCATAAAGACTACACGAACTCTCCCTTGCCCATCTTAGTGACATCACCACTTATGAAAAATTGAAAAGCAATCCAACCGCCACCATCAAAGTCAGGGTCAAAAAAAGCCTAGACCGAATCTTCAAAAACTTTGTCTTCCCACCATCACTCACTCAGAACCTTCAAACACCATCCTCTGCCTAAATGCAACGCTTCTATGCCCTTCCGAAACACACACAAGAAGGAGCTCAAGATTCGACCAATTGTATCGGCATGTGGCGGGGTCTTCGATCGTCTAGGTTGGCTCCTGCAAAGCATCCTGAAACCCTTATTGAAACATGTCGCGGCCCACCTGAGCAGCACTGCAAACCTCCTTCAACGTTTCAACGACACTGACAAGAACCTACTCAAAGGCAAGATTCCGGTCTTCTTTGACATGGTCTCACCGTACACCAACATTGACACCAACGAAGCAGTTGACACTACGCTATAGTACACAACGAAATACAGCATCCGCCTACTCAGACTTCTGACACACGACCTACTAGATCTCCTCCACCTCTTACTCGACAACAGCGTTTTAACATACAGCAACTTTGCCCACTACAAACAAATACGGGCACTGGCAATGGGCAATCGTCACAGCGACACCCTTGTTAGCATCTGTATGGACAGCTTCCAGAGGCTGCACTTCTACTAGAAACCCTCCCCTCCCCTGACTATATACGTATGGTACATTGACACGTTGAACTGTGACAACCAACATTGAGCACGCCAACAAAACACTGACGTACCTGAACAAACAACAGCCAACGATCAAGTTTGAAATGGAGACACCCAACACTGACGAATACTTACCCATACTTCTCATCGAAATCAACATCAAAAGCGACAGCAACGCACCCTGCAAGCTCTAAACTTAACCGACAGCGAAGGGCATTACACTGAGTTTCCACTCACACCATCCAATCCAGGAAAAGAGCCGTTGTCAACAACAAGCTCTGACGAGCCGAGCTATGCTCTTCGGCAGACCACAGAAGTGAAGCTCTTTGCGCCACACAAACAAAACTGTTATGCAACAACTGCCCAAAAGATAGGACTCAACCAGAGCTACGACGTTGAAGACAACTCCAACAAAACCAACAATTTTCACATTCTACGTAGGCAATCATTAACTCCTACAACATCAAGCAACTACAGACAAAACACAACATCCGGGCCGAAACTCAACAGCCGGCGTGGACTCACAATAGGGGACCTGGGAAGACCGACATCCGCCAGACAGACCAACTCATGCAGGAGCAAAGCCTGCCCGGCACCTGGCATCTGTCGCCATTCCTTTGTTGTCTGTAAGGCCCCATGTACTATTTGTGGCCAAACAGACATCGGAATGAAGCAACGCAGGCCTCACGACCGCAACCGCGAGCACGTCCCCACAACACGAAATCATTCCAGAACATCCGCGTTTGGAGAGTACTACGAACAGAAACACCTGCAGACGTCCCCATCAATCAAGTTCAGCATCCTCGGACATCAGCTCGACATCCTCCACCTACACATTGAAGAAGTGCTTGCCTTGCAAACGCAACGGCCGCCGTTTAAGTCATGTAAAGAGCACCAGGCAACTGGCTTTCTCGTCTGACTATTCTTTTCCCCTTGAGTCAAGGCTACGCATTGGCACACTTGTACCTCCCACACTCGTAATACTCACAATCTGTACATGCATGCCGCAACACACCTAGAACAAACGCAGTACTCGCTCACCATAGCTACCAACGCACACAGTAGACACCGGCAGATCATTCCATGCACAGAATAGCAGCTGACTCCACCCAAATGCACATCACCTCACCCTGTAACACCTTGCACCCACAAGTGGATAATGCACACTTTCCCTATCATACACGCAGCTAGTCCTGACCCAGCACCAGATGAACTGGTGATGGCGTTGACGCCAAAACATCTTCTAATTTAACACTATCATTTTCCTTCCTCCCTTCGCGTCCTAAGAACTACTGTGCTGAACCTTGTTTGAGTTAAACTTAGGATGAGGCACACACAAGCTGGGATCCATCCTTAGGAAGCGCCTTTACCTCTTAAGTCCACATACCGATCAATCTGTTCAGCTGGAAGGAAAAGGAGGGAAGAATGGTGAAAGGGTCAACATAATTTGAACAAAACGTTTTCAAAGTCCCAAAGGTTCTACAATCATTTTGAAGAAGGTAAACCCCATGGATAAAATAAATTTGTTTCAGTCAGCAAAATAACGTCAAGATGCTCTCGGTTTCCCGGGTAGAGATGCTTCTAAAAACAACTTGGTCCTCTAGTGTATATCAGTCAGGAAAGCAAAAGACAAGGACAGTGAATGCCCACAGGTTATAATCCTTCTGTTACCGCCAGTAAATATATAGACTGACCTCTGCGGATGGCCTACGTCAAGAACTGATTAGTTATTTCACGATTTGCCATCTTTGTGTGAAAATGAGTGGGTTAGAGGACTTCTGTTGGTGCTACACTTTCAGTCTTCGTAAAGATCGATTGGGCTTGCGATTGGAAATTTTCCAGAAAGAAGCCGTGGAAGTTCAATGCTCTCTCACTCCTGCAAATGCACACAGAGGAACATTTAGATTATTTCTTTTGCGTATTGGGAGAGACGACGTTGAGCTCCGACTTGGAATTTTCTTCGAGGGAAGCTCCGTGCTGGTTCTATGTCTGGCGATGAGAAGCTTGTTTGGCAGTCTGTGACAAGGAAGTGAATGGCGAAAAGGTGGTGTTAGGGTAAGCATTTCGCGGACAAGGAGCAGGAGAAGGTGGTTGTTCACCTGTAGAGGAGATTGCGGATGTGGGCCGTGTTAGAAAAGTCATTTCTTGTGACGAAGAGCCTGGGCGAGGAGCAGTGAAACGAGCGGCCAGAAGACAAAGCAAACGTCGTGGTCTCGCCGCCGCTATTCACGGTGACGATCACGATGTTATCGGAAATGACCCTGGGGCGAAGAAATATTTCGATGGTTTAAGGGCTTGGTGAACTTTCTGAGTTTCTTTCTGAGTCATTTCAAAAAAGCTTTTAGCTTGTCTCAAAACTATCCTTTTCCATCTTTTCCGTCTGCCTCTACGCACGGCGTTGCTAGCTTGCCGACCTCACAAACGCCTGGACGCATATCCTTGACCTTCCGGTCTATGATGGTCCTACTGGATCATCGTTTGAGGCCAACACCTACGAAAGTATCCTCTAATCACAGCTATACCTTTACGCGTGCGTCACAAACCTGCCACAGAGATTGGAGAATTATCCTACTCTTTCAGCTTACCTAGGCTCATCTTATGATCCGATCCTGTGCACATTGCATGACAGCGATAAGCAGCTTTTTGCGTAATGAAGCTTGCAGCTGAAGATGCCAGTGACCACTCTCCATTTCCCTTTCATGAACTTCTATATGTCTTCTAGAAGCGCTCTCTATCTTCTAGAAGCGCTTTCATTGTCTTCCGCACATTCCGGCTATGCACATGCTTTTCCTCATAAGGACATTATTGGTTCAAACTACATGTTTGGTCAACAAAGACCAGCACTTTTAACCCAAAAGTGGTTAATTGTGGTTCATCGACCAAAGTTCGCTCAGGAAATGTTAACATGGCAACATCAATTGACGGTCAGATTGGAGCAATGGGGTCTGAAAGTTGACGTTTTCTTTCACATGCAAATTCTGTGGTAACGAAAGGTAATTTCTGCATTCTGTAAAATGGCTGCTATAGGTCTACAAAAATGCTTCGCCTGCCAGTTACTTTTGGCGAAAGCAAAAGTTTTAGAATTTGTCCCTTTTCGCCATTGGAACCAGGCGGGTTGCGCTCTGATTATTAAGTTTTCATTTGTTAAAGCCGATGGCTCTGCCGCAGATTAAACCAAGGGTGATAAACATGGGTGTAGACTGCAAACTGCAGCCTCCGGCTTGCTTTTCTCAAATTACACACCAATTTTAACAGATATGATACGTAACAACTCATGATTGGCACAACAGAGGAAAATAATTATGTTATTCGAACAACCCCATACCTGCCCATCTTCAAAGCTGGAAAGCTAAGAACAATTCTAATATCACAAGAAGGCGATCTTTACGCTCTCTTGCGCGGATTTGCCGCAAGAAAAATGGAATCTCTATCTACTCCCAGGAACGCGAGAGAGAAGAAATGTAGGACATGTAATGGTGAACCAGGAATGGAGCCGGTTATTTGCATTTACATTCCATTGTCCTATACACTGACCTTTCCGCCCGATCCTCTCACCAGCGATATCAACTCTCGATCATGCAACACTTCTAAGGATTCTTGCTGAAGTTGGAGGGCAGGGGAATACTTTGACATGGTTCCAAGACTATTGCGTCAGGGGTGCATTATCAGCTCAATCTGAAATCACATCCGGGATCCATCAGGGTTCCGCACTTGGCCCTCTTCTTTCTATTTCGTACTTCAAGGGGACGCCCAAAGATACTGCAGCTAATGTAGCTTTCTTTGCCGATGACAGTGTGGTCTTCGAGAAGGCCTGCACTGGAATGCAAAAGTCCCCATGCTGCAGTCTGGAAGTGAGTCTTTCTTCTCTCTGCCAGTGGGCAAGATCAACTAAAGTTGTATTCAATGCACCAAAGTCGGCCATGCTCCTAAGTGGAGCAAAGCCAGGGCATGAATCCTCCTCTGTTTCCATGAATGGCACACCCCTTCCCAGTGTATCTGACCTGATTCATCTTGGTGTTACGCTAACATCCGATCTCCGCTGGACAAAGCAAATCCATAACTTGGTTTACATAACCTCTGGAAAACTTGCTCTCCTGATGTCTCTCGCCCATCGTCACAAGCTTCCGACAGCTGTACTGAAGAAGTTTTATTTAAACTTTATCAGGTTTGAGGGGTCCTGGGAAACTAACATTTTTCAGAGAAGTCTCAATTTTTTTACTCTTAAAGGGACACTGCGACACTTTGCCAGGATGGCGGATCTTGACTTATTAATCCACGATTGTGTCGTCATCACTGACGTGTCGGCTACGTGATAGGCAATTGGCGCCAACTTCCTATCCACGCGCTCGCATGCGCGCAGGCCACAGCGCTCGAGCTGTCAACAAGCTCTCATCAGATATCAGTCTCACTCAGCGCTGAAGTGGAGTTCCGAGTGGTCGTACCTTTCTTTCCGCTCTAATCTCTGAGTTGTCCATGATGTCATCGTTGTCATATTCTTCGTCATTTCCCTTCCTCGTCTGCTATCAGATGACCTTTTTCTTTTTTCTTTTTTTTTTGGTCTTCTGAGGCTGGCTCAAGAAAACACTTTGCTCGCTTCCCCGCCGAGTGTTTCCCCCGCGCCATGGCATTCGGATACTATCCCAGGAAAAAGATTGAGACGGAGGTGAAAAACTGACCGGCAGGCTGTGTGCTCTCGACCCCTTGGCTGGCACACGAAGTGACGATCGTCTCAAGCACAACCAAACCATGTCATGTCCATGCATACAAATCTCGACGTCGAAATTCTCGCCAACTTGCCATTCGCGATTGGAGCAGAGCCGCCGAGGTCGTGACGCCGAATAAATGAAATACACTTATCCGCCATCTTGGCAAAGCGTCGCGGTGTCCCTTTAAGGTGTTATTTAACTACACAAGGTAATATTTATCTAATAAAATTTGGGGGTCACTGAGTGATTTCTGCTCATGGCTGGAAATTTCACATCTTTATGTACTTTGAGAAATAACAATGAATGTAATTTTTCTCCTTTTCATGTTTTCAGAAAGGGTTTGCTGAGTCATACGGTCACCCACTTCTTTTTCGGAGCTAGTAGGAACCCATACATGAAATTTGATACCTAAATGCATGGTTACGGTGCCAATAGAGTGAGTTATGGAAGAATCTCCCTTCCCACACGCATATTGCTGAAAACCTTTTCTTCTTCAGTTGTCTTGCCAATGAAAAAGTTGGCGAGTAAATGAGGGCAGTTTAAGGTTGCTGTGGAAAGAGGGTGCCAGAAGCTGACTGAAGAGTGAAAGAAAAAGCTAAGTGACCTTGTTCATTTCAGAGTTGACTGCGCTTTTCTGCGTCCATTCGCAGTGGCAATAGAAGCATCTTCCAACTCGCCTGTGGAGCCATCCTGCTCGTTCGAACGGCACTCGAGCAAAGCAGCCGTCCTCTCAGCTACACCTGCCTTGGAGAAGCGGCCTGTTTTATTCCGACCTCGAATAGACATCCCCTGGCCTTCTACTTTTCTCACACAACCGAAAGAACAGACACAGTGAAAGAATGGGTGAAAGTAGCTGCCAAGGTAGACTCTGTCCGCTCCGAGTTCGTGTAGGTCGTCGTTGATCCGAATTGGCGACGAGACACCGCTTTATTTTGGCGCTCATAAGCAGAAGTGACTAGCCACTGACTAGCAAAACCCTTTAAGGTACCAAGCACCGATTTTTAAGCGTTGCGGGACCCCTTTAGTTGGACTACTGCAGTGCAGTTTGGGCTGGAAGAAGTCGTCAGGACCTGCTAAAGGTGGAATAGGTGCAACCGAAGGCTGCAAGGCAAATTGCTGAGGGGCGTTATGGTCAGGCTGCTTTAACTCTCTTGGACCTTCTTACACTAGCATGGCATGGTAGGAAGCACTGCTTTTTTGTGGCTTCTGTCATATGGCCAAGGCCACACCGGATCTGCTCTCATGTCTGCGATTACGGCTTCTACTGAAGGAAGAACACCAGGGTCACTGTGCAAGGCACCTTCTTTTCAGTTTCCTCGGTCTCTAAGCTCCCAATACCTGTCTTCTTTTTCCTGTGTAGCGATTCCTAAATGGAATAACCTGTCTTCAGATGTCGCCAAGTCCGGCTCTTCTTCTTCTTTCTGTGTTGCTCTGCGTAGTTATTTTACCAAAGATAGATTCACGTTTGGTCTTTAGTCATTTTTCTGTTGTTGATTTTCAAATGCCTTTACTTTATTTTCTTTTATATTTTTTCTTTAGGAGAACTTCCGGATTCTTTAAAGTTTTCCTAAAGGGAAATCGACCGTATTGGGTCTATAATGTTTGAGGCCCGTGAAAATGGTCATATGTCATTGCATAGCAACAAAACTTCGCATCGAGCTCCGCAAAGACATCCTCTACACGTTCGCGAAGTCGTTTAGGGGTAATCACACACAAGTTCTTCTTCTAAATCACCCCAGAATACCTTGCTTCGTCGATCCTTTGCGTTGCTAAGGACGCCGTTTGATGAACAATGTTTTTTTTTCCTTTTTTTTTCTCTTGAAGGAGGCCCTCTAGATTAGTCAGCCTTGACTACTTGGCAATCCTTCTAAAATCTATATATGAACTACTACTACTACTACTACTACTACTACTACTACTACTACTACTACTACTACTACTACTACTACGCCAATGGACGCCAATGGACGCCAACAAGGCCCCCGAATACATCCACTAGTTGGACGGTCATCATCCACTAGATCGTCAGGCAGAATGGGCAACATGTCCAGCTGCACCTCAGGCAGCCTCAACTAATCCGAGATTGCTTACAATCATGGCGTGGGTGGTCCTCAACTAATTCGAGATTACAATCATGCCATTGGTGGTCGTCA
Organism: Clathrina lutea; assembly: GCA_028571005.1. Classification (NCBI taxonomy): domain Eukaryota; kingdom Metazoa; phylum Porifera; class Calcarea; order Clathrinida; family Clathrinidae; genus Clathrina; species Clathrina lutea. The sequence continues at coordinate 9,376 of JAOWAR010160611.1, forward strand.
ACTGATCCGAGATTAATTTTTTGCAATCATGGCATGGGTGGTCCTTAACTGCTCCGAGATTACAATCATGCCATGGGTGGTCCTCAAATGATCCGACATTACAATCATGGAGTGGGTGGTTTTCACTTGATCGGGCAGTACAATTATGGCATTGGTGGTGTCGAAGTTTTTGATCAGCGCGCTGCTCCATGTCGCATTCAACGCCGGGCACGAAAATACAAGGCCATCATTCTGGATCTGATAAAAGTTTGCGTGATGGATAGCAACACCATCTTTACGAAAATTTGTTCAGATCACCCCACATCGTTCAAGCGCCCCGACAGTTGCAGGCAGATTTCCGTCTTGTTATCATCCGCCAGCTTGCACGAATAGCAGACAACGAACCTGTCCCCGTTCACAGACCACCTGGAAAGGCTGTTGTTATAACTGACTCATGACTGCTCAAGAAACTTCCTCGAAAGTCCAAGGGGCAAAACCACAACAGCAGAAGAACAAGAACAAAAGCTAGCGCATGCGTAGTGTCTGTTGCATAGCAACACATTTTAAGGTATACAACAATTCCTCCCCCCTCAAAAAGAAATGGAATGAAATATCATGCAAGCACAATTAGAAGCAAACAGAACGAAATATGAATATAGTTCACTAGTTCACAAGTCAAGTCGCACTGGAGCTTTTCGCTCTCGTGGCGGATTTCGTCTTGGCAGAGCAGGAGCAGGAGACGTCGCAGTGCGGTGTGAAGAAGACGGAAATTGAACAACTTGCTGCGGTTCTTCACGCTCTTTGGTTGAAGGACATGGTTTAGACTCTTCCGGTAGAAGATGCGGTTCAGACTCTTCCGGCAAAGGACTTGATGTCGAAGGAATCGATGGTGCCATGGCAGGCGAAACAGAAGGGGTAAAAGCAGATGGGCGAATGTCACTGGTGACAGTGACTGTTGGTCGGACCTCCAGCGGCAAACTTCCCAGTGGAGTCTCTTGATTCGGAAGTGACGTTCGGCGTCGTACGTGTTCCACATGGACATGGCGGTTCTGGCCATTGACTGACACCAAGTAGGTTAGCGGACCAAGTCGATCAACGATAGTTCCGTCGAGCCATTTTGGCTTGCTACCTGATCTGGCGTTTAACACCCATACGTAGTCA
>JAOWAR010160622.1:0-10514 GCA_028571005.1 Clathrina lutea
CAGTGCTGGGAGTGCCAGTTCGCAGTGCCAGTTTGGCGCACCTTCGACGCCACCTGCACTTTTCCTGGTGTCATAGCTGCTTGCTGAGACTTGTCAATTGCTTTGATTAGTTTCTTAAGTTTCTGCAAAGTAGGATAGAAAGGGGACATCAAGGAAATTTTCTCAGGATTAGAGAAAGGAGGTACTAGTAGCAGAAAAATTGAGAAAAAAGAGGAAAAGTTTAGAACAGTAGTAGAAAGTAACAAGAACATGTTTAAATGGGATTATCCAATAGCAAACTAGCTGATTGGAGGTCTTTCTTTTCTAGCCAAATTGGTACAAAGATAGGCATTGCCAGAGCCAGAGCGAAGAACCCACTAAGCCATTGCCACCGGCATTTGACGCCAAGTAAGCCTCTGAAAAATCACTGCTCATTAATGCGAGTTGGTCATTATTGAGACATCCTGTACCCATCATAACACACTGGTAACGGAGCTCTTCTTCTTCATAACAATGTCTTATTTTGTAATCTTTCATGCACAATATGCCTACTGTGAAAGCAATTTTTCTAGAGCTGGTTATTGGTTAAAATTTTTGGCGGCTGGTTATTGGCGACATCAGCTGATGAAATGTTGAGTATTGGTACCAGGACAGTTTTGCCCCTGAGATTGTTAAAGTCAAACTAAAGAATTAATGCATCACCTTGACTACGCGTGGGCGGCTGCTTTTTGTTCGCTTCAATCATAATCCCGATCAATCACGACCATGACAATAGATGATGAGCACGGGCGCCGGCACACCGGCCGGATCGATTGCAGTGTACCGTGGTTGTTTCGATCACTGCGAGACAAAACCGTGCCGTGCACAGCATGGGCTGGTCCAGGCTGCCCATGCGCCAAGGCGCTAGAGCTTTGCTCAACATGGTACCATGGTTATCGACAAGAGAAAATTTGGCATCGATTGTCGCGCCAGGCGTAAATTTTTACCATGACTTACCTTTAAACGCGGAGGCACTTCGACGTAAATAACAGCACGAGCTCGACGTCGTTCCTGGTGCGCCGCAGAGGAATGGTGTTCTTCTTTAGGTAGGTCAGACACTTGAATTTCTGAACCGTCTTTTCAACCTTGAAGGACCAGAAAACAATCAAGATTAGGCCGGACAAGAGTCGATCCCACCGGCGGGTAGATGATCGGAGTAGGAATCGACAGCGATGGAACCAGATCGCTTCTGACTTACTTTTCGAAGTCGTTCGCCCATGGCATGCCTCTCTGTCACCATCTCCGCCCTGTATTCTTTCATCATCTGATGGATTCCAAGTAGAAGATGGCGGTCACGGTTCGCCATGATTTGAACACACACACTAGACAACCTGCTGCTGACCCCGACTGACCAAAAGTGAACTGAAACCATTGAAAGCGTGGTGGGTCACGTTAATGTTTGCCGGGCAGCTTGCTTCGCGCCACTTTTTGGCGCTATTTTTGAAGGACCAGCAACCAATTGCAATCAAAATTAATAAACTAGCGCACACCAGCTTGCGGACGCCGAGGTATATCCCACGGTTCCGCGCGCGGCGCCTCAGATTATTATTGCTTCTCGCATGTCGCGTGGCGGTTGCCATGGAATGGAGAACTCTGATATCAGCTGCTGTGCGGGCAGGATTTTCAAATCTTCTTGGAGCGGGGAAGTCGAAAAGCGTTCCTCCCCGCTTTTAAATAATATAAGCGGGGAGGTACTCGCCCACGGATTGTTTGCCTCGCCCTGCCCGGAGGGTAGACAACGTTGGTGCATGCGAGAAATCGGTTCCAGACCCTCGTACGTACTCGGGCCGGCCCGACGTACATTCCTGCCCTCGTACTCGGTGAGGAATCTGTTACTCCTCGGCGCGTCCTGCGAGGTCGACGTTGATATATCGAAATTCCGAGTGAAAGCTTCGGCGTTTCAGTTCTCACGAACAAAGCTTTCGTGGTCTTTCCCAGGTGCAAAATGCGACCTTCGCGACCTCGCCTGTGACATCAATGCTAACAAGAAATTCGCTTTGTAGAGTGGATTCCGGAATAAGGGTCATTCCCGAGTAAGGGCTAGGCCAGGTCTAGGGGGAGGGGAGGGGAGGCAAGAACGGTGGGTATGCATTATAGATGTTTTTGAAGCCCTTTTCAGAGGTAGTGCTGAAGAAGGCTTCTTTCCAAAACGTAAGGTAAAAGTAAACATGTCAATGATAAAAACTCCTCTCAAAACTTTTATTTGAAACTTTTGATCCAAGCCTATGAGAATGTGTGTGAGGAATCACTAACTTGGTCGATTGGGTGTGTGTTCTTTTACTTTTAATGCCCCGTTTTGGTTGTTGCTTTTCAGTGCTTGGGTACAATAGCTCGTTCAGCTTGACCCTTTTATTTTTGTTGCCCTATTTTGGTTGGCATTTTGTTAGAGTGCCACATATATATAATGCCCCATTTTGGTGAGCTCCAGTGTATGCATTTTACTGAGCAAGAGCTTGGGTTGTTGTTGTGAGGAACAGAAAAAGATTTTTCGCAACCATCAGTCTCCGACGTGTTGTGGTGCTTTGCTGTGGTGACCCTCACAATGTGCATTGATTATTGGCTGCCAGACACTCACACTATGTTGCATACACCTGGGCTATTTGCTGATAAGCACAGCTATGGTCTGGCAGACGGGTGTGGTTTAATCAGGACATCACCAGGGCAAGGCAAGGGCATGCATGGTGGTACATTGCAAAACAAGGTGGACATGTACAGGACATGCCAGGGTAAAATGGCACATCGCATACCCTAATCAGGGTATGACAAGGGCATGCAAGACAGTACATTGCAAACCCAACTGCACAGGCTATGATCTCAGTATGGCGCTGCCTTGCGCTCTTTTCAGTTGGAAGATAAGCTTAGTTTGTCACAACTTGTCCGGTTATGACGAGGGTTTGGTGAGGGTACGGGGGTCTATCACATACCCTGACCCGGGTATGCCCAATACCCCAACACGCATGCCGACAGTATTGGGCTACATGGCATATCCTGACCAGGGTATGCCCAGGGTATGCCTGGCACTGGACCCCGAACAGGGTATGCTCAGGGTATTGGGTTACATCGCATATCCTGACCAGGATATGCCCAGGGTACGCCTGACAGTGTACCCTGAACAGGATATGTCCCGGGTATTGGGTGATATCGCATATCCTGACCAGGGTATGCCCAGGGTTTGCCTCAAGATGTACCCTGCACAGGGTAAGACAAGGGATACATGGCATAACCTCGCCTCAGGGTATGCCCAGGGTATGCTGTGTTCCCCTGGACGTACCCTGCTCAGGGTACACCAGGGTGCATCTAGTTTCTTGCAGAGCATCATAGTGCTCCACAGAACCGAGGTTCCATGGTATCATAAGGAAAGATCAAAGGTCTGACTTTTTTGAGCCGGTTGATTGGTCTGAGCAATTGACACCGGTGTTTCCGTTTGGCGTCGTACGTATCGTCAGGGGTTCGAATCCGGTCTATGCCCGTCAGGAATGAAGAAAAGAAATATGTTTGAAGGTCGATTTCCTTTCCGGAGATTTTCAGCTTCATTGATCGTTTCGAAATCCTGGGTTTCTCTCCCTCTGTCTTTCATCCTCTCCTTCTCAACCTTCATCAGTTTATTCCAGCTCAGGTCATTGCGATCCGTAAGCTTCGACATGCGGGCTACATCGTAGAGCTACACAGAACCGAGGTTCGACCGTGTCGTATGGAAAGACCGAAGCTCGCCATGAAACCGACTTTTTCAAGCCGGTGGATAGGTCTGAGCAATTGACACCGGGATTTCCCTTCGACTGGGCGCCGCATCGTCGCAGGTTCGAATCCGGTCTGTGCCCATTAGGATTGCAGAAAAAATTGATGGTTGAATTTCTTCCCGGAGATTTTCAGTTTCATTGATCATTTCAGTTCGAAATCCTGGGTTTCTGCCCATCTGTCTTTCATCCTCTCCTTTTCAATCTTCATCAGTTTATTCCTGCTTAGGTCATTGCAATCAGTGGGCTCGGACATGTGGGCCACATCGTAGTGTTTCATAGAACCGAGGTTCCACCGTGTCGTAAGAAAAGACCCAAACTAGCCATGAAGCCGAGCATTTTGAGCCGGTGGATTGGTTTGAGCAATTCACACCGGGATTTCCGTTTGGTTGGGCGTCGTATCGTTACTGGTTCGAATCCGGACTATGCCCATCGGAAATGCAGGAAAGAAATATGTTTGATTTTTGAATTTCCTCCCGGAGATTTTCAGTTCGAAATCCTGGGTTTCTCTCCCTCTGAATTTCATCCTCTCCTTGTCAATCTTCGTCAGTTTAGTCCAGCTCAAGTCATTTCGGTCCGTAGGCTCCGACATGCGAGCCACATCGTAGTGTTTCACAGAACCGAGGTCCGACCGTGCCGTATGGAAAGACCAAAGCTCGCCACGTAACCAACCTTTTTAGAGCCGGTGGATTGGGCTGAGCAATTGACACCGGGATTTCCGTTCGGCTTTGCGTCGCATGGTCACAGGCTCGAATCCCGCCTTTGCCCATCGGGAAAGCGCAAAAAGAAATGCGTTTGATGGTTGAAGTTTTTCCCGGAGATTTTCAGTTTCATTGATTGTTTCAGTTCGAAATCCTGGGTTTCTCTCCATCTGTCCTTCAGCCTCTCCTTCTCAATCTTTATCAGTTTATTCCAGCGCAGGTCATTGCGATCCGTGGGCTCGGACATGCCAGCCACATCGTCGTGTTCCACGGATCTGAGGTTCGACGGTGTCGTATGGAAAGACCGAAGCTCGCCCTGAAGCCGACGTTTTTAGAGCCGGTGGATTGGTCTGAGCGATTGACACCGGGATTTCCGTTCGGCTGGGCGCCGTATCGTCGCGCGCAGGTTTGAATCTGGCCTATGCCCTTCGGGAATGCAGAAACGAAATATGTTTGATGGTTGAAGTTCTTCCCGGAGATTTTCGGTTTCCTTGATCGTTTCAGTTCGAAATCCTGGGTTTCTCTCCCTCTGTCTTTCATCCTCTCCTTCTCAATCTTCATCAGTTTACTCCAGTTCAGGTAATTGCGACCCGAGGGCTCGGACATGCGAGCCACATCGTAGTGTTTCACCGAACCGAGGTTCGACCGTGTCGTGTGGAAAGACCAAAGCTCGCCCTAAAGCCGACTTCTTTAGAGCCGGTGGATTAGTACTAGTCTGAGCAATTCACACCGGGAGCTCCATTCGGCTTGGAGTCGTATCGTCGCAGGTTCGAATCCGGTTTATGCCCATCGGGAACGCAGAAAAGAAATATGTTTGATGGTTGAATTTCCTCCCGGAGATTTTCAGTCTGATTAGTAACGTGCAATCTTGGTTGTCTTCCCTGGGCTGAGCTCCTGGTCTCAGAGTACAACCGTGTATGTTTGAGCTCCTCAGTGCTCTTTTTGAGACTCCGTTCATTGATTTTAGGAGGATGTGTGTATTCCTTTCTGCTGGCATATAGTGGGATGTTATCTTTATCTTCCGAACTAATTAAACGAAAGACAAAACAATCGGTCGTGGCCACTGAAAGAATGACTGGTGAGGCAATCGACTAACATCCTCTTAACTTCATTCAACTTCTTGACTGCCTCTGTGAAGATACGATCTGATTCTTGACTTTCCAGCCTTTTTTGTACATGAGTAGTATTGTAACCTGACAAAGTCCATAGTGTAGCCAAAACTGTTGTAACTTACATGTACATGTATGTTAAAAAAAAACTCGAAATTCAGGAATCAGACGATTAAATAACTCCTTCTGGAAGAGGGGAAAACACCTCCGTCTGTCCAGCTGCAAGCAGTCAGCACAAACCACCTTTGGACTTCCCTCTCCATGACCAGGGTCTGCTGCATGGTCCTAGAACACTGCAGGACCATGGACAGCTGCAGGGTTTATGGACGGTTAAGGTCTATGGGTAGCTGCGGGAAACTGGCTCCCCACAGGGCAAGGACGTATTTAGGAAACTCTTTTGAAAGGCTTCCATGGCAGTGGAGGCTAAGATTGGCTGCATTGTGAAGGATCCCTAGACTTCAACCAGGGGCGTTTCCTTCCTGTAGAATTTTGATCACGTCTGAGTGAAACTCTGTGCAAAAGAAAGTTGTTTTTCTTTTTCGTTATTGTTCTCTCCACCCTATGCGGAAAGGTCAGTGTGGGGTGGTCAGGGCTCAAATATATCTGGGAGGCTAGTCAAAATTTCAAATCTGCTCGCTATTCATTGTTGGTCTTCTTCTTGTCTGCCAGGTTGCCCTACACCAGCTTGGGTCATGGGAAGAGAGATGAAGTACCCACTACTTGGTTGTGATAACATTCTCACCACCACACACCTTCTTTTGAGCATGTACCTCTCAACGCAACAATCGGCTCAACTTTCTGTTGGGTACTGTAACTCCTCAACAGCACAGTACTTACCAAAAATGGCAGAATGGTGGCTGGTTCAGACAAAGGGAAAAATTAACATGCCTTTCAATCCCAGCTCATGGCGGTTCCTACCGACGGGTTTCAGGTTTTTATCTTTTCTGGCAACTTAAGAAACACCCAGATGATGAAGTATCTCTTTGTAAGTCACACGAAAGCTGAAAACCATAAGTTTGAAAAGTTAATTTATAAACGGTTGAGCAATGCGAAAAATCGGCGGTGACCAGGGAAGTGCACGTGAGGTACTAATGATCGAAAGCCCATTTCATAGCGCCCTTGGTGGCGTGGATTGGCCAGGAATTTAATGTCTGGGTGCGTGGCCACTTACTCTGCGCATCCAGCAGGTCGCACGCAAGATCGATCAAGCTCATTACATTCAAAAATTTGAAAAAGAACCGGCACGAGCGCGGCTGTGGCTGTCCACTTTGCTCTGGCTAGATCGGACCGGCCATTGTTTATCCGTATGGCAGAGTGCTCGAGCGGCAATGACACAGAAGGCAGGAGCTCCTTGCACTGGAGAATGAAATTCGATGAAATGAGAAATCCGTGGGAAGAGGGAAGTATCCTTCTCATCCTCGTCGATGTCGGACAATACGTCCACCTCAGGCTCTTTCAGCTTAGATGACTGTCTCGGCTGCAACACTCAAGATCATGCCTACTTCGTCCGGATACAATTGCAAGCCCAGGGTCCTGGGCCAAATGGCCATTTGCGGAGCCAAGCGGTGGGACTCTGTGGCTTGGTTTGGATACCAGACTCCCGTCCATACAGAAACTCTTTCATCAAAAACCTTTCAGTGAAATATTTTCAGGTCTTGCATCTTTTTGTGCCTTTCCTTCAGGGCCTTATGGCACGACAAGAAGCGATCTGTTGAGCGAATGACATTCAAAGCAGGCAGCGAAACAACAGCCTTCATCATAAATATCCTCTCCCTGCTTCTTTTTGCCAGTCTCGGAGTGATGGCCAAGCCGGAATGTCTGGCTGCGGTGAAGTTTTCCCAGTTTTTTCGACGAAGATTCTGTCCAGATGCACAAGTCGATCCTCTCTCTATGCAACATTTCCACATTGCTGTGTCAGGTCTCCAAACGGGCAAGCAGCCGCAGGAAATCCATGCTTTGCAAGGGATGCTCTCATCCCGGACTTGTTTCAAGACATGGGTTTCGCCATGCCAGCCGAATCCTTCAATCATTCCTCATCTTTCAGTACGATGCTTGATCTGCTGGCTATAAGTCGATCTGCTGCAGAGCGTTCCGGTCAAACCTGTACTGTTGTGTGTTTTATCACTCCATACACATATGCCATACGCAGTGATGGCGAAATGTTGAACCTGTTTGATCTCCGTGCATAAATACCAGCTGCTGGTGCGCTTTTTGCCTTGATGCCGCTCGAAAACTCATTGGAGCGCCTTCAAAAAAGTTTGAAGATCATAGAACAGAGAGCCCAAATGTTAACGAACTGCAAGAGGCTGTGTGGAATGCATCGCTGAACAGCAATGCAGAAGAGCAGAAACCCGATCATTTCTTCATTTACTTTCTTATCAAGCAAAACATCTGTCGTTAGTGCCTTGCCATTTAATGTGCTTTGCCAGTTGTAGCCTGAAAAATGGTCATCTACAGATATGCAGTAGGTATTCACGCAAAATTGGTGAGGGCACTTTGTCTTTTGGCGGTAGTTTTGCAACCTCATATTTCTTCCCCCTGTTCGATGTGCCTGGTGGTGAAAGCCTCTCCTTTTGTTTCCTGCTAGTACTTTCTACCCCGTGTATTTATGATCCCTTGATTTGAAAGACAAGCTCTGGAAACTCATCATTTCTTTATCAGTTCATTGACTGTGAACTTCTTGTTTTACTTGAACAGGAGCACTTGAAGGAGTATAAAAATTGAAAGATGAGTTGTTTAAACAAGGTTCACAGTTGCCTAGAAACCATCCACCGCAATGCCATGGACCACCATGCCAGTCTTGTGTCATGTACTATTCAGGTTTCACAACAGCTTGCTAATGAGTGTGAAAAAGCAGAACACCTGTGCCCCTTTGCTGTCAATGGCTGCACGTTCAAGTCGAGTCGTTAAGCTTCATTCACAGCATCAGCTTTTTTTCCCAAAAATAATATCTAAACACCTGAAAAACTGAAATGTCCAGTTTAGAGAAAATTGAGTGAATGTTTATAAGTCACTAGTGTCCTGCTGTAGAGAAATACCGCAGACCTTGGTGAGATCTTCATCAACTTGATCTTGGAAAATTCTGATTGGCGAAGCTCACATTACTGTTCTGTACGGCTTGGAAGGGTACACACCAGTTTCTTTTGTTCTGACCAAGATGGTTCCTATCTGTGTTATGTAGTTGTCTTTAGTCTCACAATTCATTCTTTCTTTTATCTCCTCGTCCATGCAGGGTACGCCACAACACGCAGCAAAGTCGCTACCTCAACGTGTCAGCCCCAATAAAATGCAGACATTGATTGCCGAGCTCTTCACGAAGCTCAGCAAGAAGGACCGACAGATTGAAGAAATGGCTCGTGCATTGATGGCTTTCCGGACAGAGTTGTACCAGATAATAGCAAGCCATGAGCAACGGCTGACGGAGAAGGCTGCTCTCGACAGGAGGGTGACATCTGAGGTACATTAATATGTGGTCACCATTGTGCCAGTAGTTTAGCAAGCGAATAAACTCACAATGAGCTTTAGAAGGATTTACCCCCGCGTTTTTATCGCCGAACGGTGAATACGGTCTGAGGATGGCACTATGTAGTGCTGTGCGATTCAATCATGACCAACAGTCAAATCATTTCCTGCCCCATTGACGGGGAAGGGTAGGAGTTGTCATTAATTTCGCCAAAGACCGAAAATAAAGTCAAAGCATTTTTAATTCATGGGACGGCCTCTTTATTTAAGAATTGTCCTGTACAATAAAATCAAATCTGAATTTTCACACAGCTCACAGGTTTGGTGAAAAATCTTATCGACTGTTTGAACTATGCCCCCTACGTCGTAGCCAGGCCATAATTTGGAAAAGGGTCAATGCAATTGGCCACACGATCGTCACGCGGGTACACGAATCGGAAATCGTGACCTCTATACTACAGGGATTCACCTTTTCCAGACTATCCAAACCTACTCCAAAGACCGGCACATCAAGCGTTTCTTGTCTCTTCTCACCCCACCCGAACAACAACAACAACAATACCGCACATAGGGCCGATTTCAAGTGAACGGGAACCCTATTGGCCGCTCAAAATGAAATGGTGCCTGCTGGCTTCGATCTTCGCGCCGGTCTTGTACTGCTTCTTCCTCGTCAAACTCGTCCCTTTTGATATGCCCATGGAATCTTTTTGTCAGCTATCCTAGATTGAAGCTTGAGGAGCTGGCGTTGTGTGTAGCGCTTTCGAAGTCTGCAAACCGCGGCAAATCGGAGGGCATCTTCGGCGATCTTTCCTATCGCGAGTACCGTCAAGATGACGACAAGTCTCCTCGTCAAAGCGCTGGTGAGGCTTCTCTAGAAAACCTTTTGACAATCAGGTATCAAACTTCTTCTTTGAGCCATTTCTGAGCGAGAAACGAGACTTTGAAAAATCTTCTATGGGAGATCACATTCATCTGAAATCGGTGCTATGTGCGGTTTTGTTCTAAATCCCCACCCGAACCCGTCATGCATCGATCAGAACTACGGGCAGTACCTTTTGTTTCACTTTCTGTCCTACTTTCATAGCAGCGTGCACTCCCCGCGTAGCGAAGCGCCCGCTTTCCTCGCGTGGGCGGTCCTGGTGGTGGGCAGCGGTCTGTGAGATGATGTCCCAGCTTTCGGCTTCGCCTTGGGCGTTCTCAGACCTCAAACCCGGACTTTACACTACACGTAAGTTTGAAAAGCTTCGTTTCGGCGGGCCTAAATCTCAGAGACAAGCTCAAAGACCCTCGGTCATGTTGCCGATGGCGACCTTGCCCGGGGCAGACTTACTGTCTTCTATTAGTACCCGTTTGGCGGTCGTCGCTGGAGTTTCACTAGAGACTCAAGAGAAGAGAAGAAAGACTACGATGTTTTCTTTTGTTCAACGTCTATATTGCTGACACTCATCGACTCGCTGAAAAAATGCGCATGTCCCTTCCCTCCTTTGCCG
>JAOWAR010160633.1:0-10513 GCA_028571005.1 Clathrina lutea
CGCATCTCGGCCAGCGAATTCGCGGATCGATAGCTGCATTGGCCCATACAACAGACGGCTTGATCAACAAGATATCACTCTCGATTTTTGATATCGTGTTCTCACTAAGTTGATAAACCACACTCAAACATTGCGATATGACTAGACTCCTACATGAAATGTTCAGTTTCGTTTTCGGAACTACACGTCAATGCCAAAATTACCGACAGGAAACTTTCCGGTGTCATTTTCCGTATCTTTTTCTCTTCTTCTATTTTATAGTACCAAAAATCGATGAAAACTGAAAACCACGCACTGCAGCTGAAAGAGCAAACCCTTCACAGCAAATTGACTACCGCAGACCATATATACATGTGATTGGCCATGTGTGCATATGGCAACATTTGTTTCGCCAACGTCGGGACGGTCTAAATGGTTGTATCAGAGTCAAGTGGAGATAGCGTGGCGTCAAAAAGTGCCGTCGTTCAATCAAGTGCAGCCACATGCGATTTCCTTCTATTTTTCAGCACTACAGGTGAGAAAATTTTCATCGCTGGATTGAGCTCCCCTTTACAAAGGGGTGGCTTACCTTCTCTCGAAGTCTGTTCACAACATCTCTCCATTTCGCCTACTCTGAATCGGTAGCCGCCACACCACCTGCACAAGTTAGTGTTATAATCCATCCCACGGAGGCCGCACAGATTTTTTTCCTGTGCCGTGCAACTCCTTCGCTTTATCAACAAACCTTCCACAGCTGTCCCTGTTACACAGGGTTACCACATAATCTTTAGTCAGCTGGAGCGTGCACACGTTAAGGATCAGGTGTTAATTTCCAAAAAGATGTTGCAGAAGGTTCAGGTCACTGCCTTGTCCTCCTGGAATATTTCCACCTCTTCCACGGCACTCCTTGGTTTACTGTCGAGGAGCTACAGAAGTACGGGCATCTTCTGTGATATTCGCAATTCCGCTGGCAAAACGATATCCAAAAGCGGGTGCATAAACCTCAGCCGTTCACAAGGGTTTTCACTGAGCTCGGGAATCAGCACACCTGGTCGATTAATTCTCTATGTAATAGTACGGAATCGGGCCAGCAGTGTCCATGTTTTCCTGCTCCTCCACAGATGTAGCGTTGTCGTGAATGCATCTTTAGGCGTAGCCAGGAATGGGCGGTCTCCGTATACTTCAGATTTAGAAGAAAAAACTATCAAGTTGTGGACGGCGACGTAGGGAGGAAAGTACTTTTCACAATGAAGATCAAAATGCTCACTTCCGGAAATGATAGACGTCCATAAATAAAAAGAGAATTCCTACCTTTCGAACGAAGACCATGCATGCCTTTTTGCCCTCAGACGATTCGTTCACTTGCGATTCATTGTGTAGAAAGTCCTATACAAACGCTGTGAAAATTAGCCGTCGGAGCCAATTTGGCGAGGCTGTCCAGTCAAACAAACAAAAAATTGGGAAAGACTCCCCAGGGAAAAGGCCGGCTGCCACACACACTTTTCATTCTCAAAAACCGTTGGCCTCCACGGAAAGAGCTGCTCTGGATTTTTGAGTCCGAAAATGACAAAATCACCAAAAGACTTAAACTTCCAGCGCCGGAAGCACTCGGGCCGCAAGCGAGCATGCGTCAACAAACTCGGGGTGTCCCTTTTTCTTGAGTCCTCGCTTCTTCGATCCTTTGCCGTTCTGCTGCTGCTACAGCACTATGTGTCGAGGATGCCATTTTCTTTTCTATGACTACCACCTTTAACCCAGGTGAATCTCCAGACCCTGCGGAAAACCCGCGAAATGCAGCATAATTATGTACATGTATATGTACACACAACTGGTACATATACATGCATGCAGCATCAGTGGAAGGCAGCTGGTGTGCACTGTCTTGAGGTTTGCTCCCTCGTTGAGTCAGCTTGACAGTGAAGCGCACGGCGTTGAGAGTTTCAGCCTTTTGCTTGTGGTGGTGAGTGGTTAGGAGAGAAGCTGGTTGGATACAGCTTTGGCATCGACCCCACGACATGGAGACCGGATTGGGTACCAACATCGACGTCGATCTCGACGCCGCTGTCAGTCACGATTATTCCCTAGAGAAAGATCACGACGGCCCTAGCTCTGGAGCGCTAACGGGCTTGGGGTCTACGAATGCGTACTGAAGACCCACCCGCTCCTCCTCGCTTCGGAGTACCTACAGAGCTAGCTTTGTGAACGGACAACGTCCATGGTCAAACTTGCCGCCATAGAGCTCCGCTTACTAGCTACTCCACGATCTTCCACGATCCGACAGTATGCACATGCATCATGACGCGATCGAAGGTGCGCGGAGTGGATCATTGCAATTTTTGAATGCAGCCAGCCGCGCGGACGTCACGCGTGCGCGCATACAGTGCGAAATTTGGTCTCGCTCGGCAAAATTATGGCAAAACTCGATGACCGCCGGTCCAGTCGTCATTCCTGGCTACGTTGCAAAACAGATTTCATACACTGAACCAGTATTTGTACAAAAAATGCTAACAACTTACTTTCGGGGGATTTTATGAGGTGTTCGAATGACCAGGAATTTCACTCCTCCCCTTGCATGCAATGGGTGCTAGGCTGAATCGTTGTGTTTCATAAATCCATCATGGCCACAGAGTGTGCAAGTTTGAAGAATCTGATTTAGTTGTTAAAGTATAAGCTTGCAACTCACCTTCTTTGAACATGTACTTAAATCTTAACAGTGCACCACTAGGCTTCAATGTAATAAAAGGAACTTCAGTATTTCCTTCCGTGGTATCGTCTGACTCCGTGATGGAGGTGTAGAGGAAGACTGTGAGAAAGCGACCACCGGTACCAGAGCAAAGTTCCACAGCATGCCAGAAACGGATAATTTCGAAACCTCACTCTTAATTACTCGCATAAAAAAACAATCTCTTTCACACCGAGAAAAACCAGTGCGCTTCAGCAGAAACACTGACCAAAATAGGCCATCTCAGACATAAATTTTTCGCAACTATTCAACATCTGTCTGTCTTCGAAAAAAGTTGTTTGCAACTTTCACCTCAGAGAATTTTCTAAAAGGATAGTCAATGGATTGACTCACACAGTGCATGTGTCGAGCCTCAATGATTTGCAGGGTTCAGGGTCTTTTTTGTAATTGTTTGGCTGATCTACGACACTGATCTGATTGATAAGTTGAGTGATGGAGTGCACTTTGGTCCTTGCAATCAGACTCGTTACATTTGCTGAACTCCTGCTGTGCCTTGTTGTCGGTGATATGGACTACTCGAGGCTATCAGTCACACAAGCAACCACCTGGTGCCTCGTTATGGTGAGTTTAAAGGAATGGTATTTTTCGGTTCAGAAAAAATAAACTTTGCAAACATCTTGTAATGAGCGTTCGGTACCGATTTCAAGGAATGGATTAAGGCATTGCGTGCTGCCACTTCATGATACAATCTTCTTTTCAGTCTGAAGAGACTGTTAAATTTCAAAGTGTCAAGACAGAATATATCAGTGGAAGATATTCGGCGCAATACATCGTTCCTTTTTGAACTTATACTGAACCATTGATGTGTGAAAATGAGATCCTGCACAGCGCCAAAAATCGCTCGGCTTTGGAGGCAAATACTTCGACTTGCATCGAATTCATTTTCAAATGGGACAAGACATTCTACTCTATGTAAATAAAACTCTTCAAACTGTGAAAGTTTGGAGGGCTGACCTCTTTTGGTCTTGGGATCTGGAAGATGTCGTGAAAAATAACTGACTCTGAGCCTAATCGAGCTGGACTGCCTAAGAACTCTGAGCCTAATCGAGCTGGACTGCCTAAGAACTCTGAGCCTAATTGAGCAGGACTGCCTAAGAACTCTAAGCTTAATTGACCAGAACTGCCTAAGAACTCTGAGCTCAATTGGGCAGAACTGCCTAAAAACTCTGAGCCCAATTGAGCAGGACTGCCTAAGAACTCTGAGCCTAATTGACCAGAACTGCCCAAGAACTCTGAGCCTAATTGAGCAGGACTGCCTAAGAACTCTGAGCCTAATTGAGCAGGACTGCCTAAAAACTCTGAGCCTAATTGAGGAGGACTGCCTAAAAACTCTGACCTTAGGCCAACCTTGTCGAAGTAACGGGCCAGGGTTTTTGTATACATATTTTCAATGTCTGGGGCAAAAACCACTTTTCTTCTCGTTCCTCTCCGCTTTTTTCCTTTTTCCTTGTCAAATTTAGCTACTTCTAACGAGTTTTCACAGAGTAAAGAACGCGATAAATCAAGTCACTTTGCCTAGTCCCTCTCCTGTTCTCACCAGGAATTTTATCGCAGATTTAATTCCTGGAGTGGCCCGCTACTTCAAACAAGTTTGCCTAAGGGCTCAATTGAGCAGGACGAGCCTAAGAACTCTGAGCCTAATTGAGCAGAACTGCCTAAGAACTCTGAGCTTAATTAAGCAGAACTGCCTAAGAACTCTGAGCTTAATTGACCAGAACTGCCTAAGAAGTGTAAGCTTAATTGACCAGGACTGCCTAAGAACTCTGAGCTTAATTGAGCAGGACTGCCTAAGAAGTGTGAGCTTAATTGACCAAGACTGCCTAAGAACTCTGAGCTTAATTGAGCAGGACTGCCCAAGAACTCTGCAGCCTAATTGACCAGGACTGCCCAAAACTCCTTGTCTGTTTCAGATGACCAGCTCGGCAGTTTCTCTGGGAATCTTTTTCGTCCAGAGTCGGTGGAGAGCACGAGAAGGCCACACTGGAAGGTGAGAAAAGATCGAAGCAGAGGCAAAGTAGGGAGCTTGTCAGTACCAGACAGACTGAAACACACATGTCCTGGTAGTTGAGTCAGTAGAGCGTCAGTTGTCCTTGCCGAGGAGTTCCGGTTTGTTTCCTGCTCGATACCAGCGGGCTTTCTTTTGCTTCTGTCGAAGCTGGCTCGCTTCCCTTATCGTCTTTCTTCAAGGGATTGATCTTGCCCTTTTTCAATTCTGTCCAAAGTTTGAGAAAAGATAATTTTCTTACACACTGCTCCAAAGTGAATTGGTCACAACCATTGACACTACTGTAAAGTCAATGATGTTTGTGATGTGAATCAGAGCGAAGTTCAACTTAATGGTGAAATCAACGCATTCCTCAAATTTACATGTAGTTCTCGTTAGGTTTCTGGCCTGTTCTACAGGGTGCGTGATCAGACAGTGAAGACTGGCAGTTGCCTGTCAACAAAACATCAGTGACTTATACCTGGTAATCGAATATTCAGTCTGATTTAGGTTATTCAGTCGGGTTGGCACCTTAAAGTTGGAACCAGCAGGCCAGGGCTAGGTAGGCTCAGACATGGCTGTAACTAGCATGTCATGTCAGAGCTTGACATCTCTTGTCCTCAGTCCAACTGATGATGGCGTTGAACACTGAAACTTCTTGACCACATTTTTTAGATTTTGGCACTCTCTGAGTGTCTCTCCGTTGATCGAGAATCTCAGCTCTCACATCTTAAGCAACCATCGGATGATGCTCTCCTAGACTATTTGGCCATTTCATCCAACTGGTCTGTGGATAATGAGCTGAGTGTTTCCTTTGGTTTCTGGGGCATGGCGACGCCCAAAAAGTAGCCGGGGCAAATTTTTTTGCTCTTCAAATGTAAGCCAAATTGTGAACAAAAAAAAAAACACTATTCCTTTCTTTTCACAGCGAAGAATGACCTTTTTGAAATCAACCGCATGCTGCATTGCACAGGGAAGAAAAAAAAAGAAGACTCTGGGTGAAGGAGAAAGTTCAGGCAAAACAGTTGCAAAGAGGAAATCATTGGTGGTTCGGTGCATGTTCAGCGTTGCCATCAGTCTGTAGATCTCAAGTCCATGACATTTCTAACAGACTTCAAAAATCATGACATTTACATTTTCCTTTTATCGATTCAGGTGGCACGGCTTGGGGATATCTGTTCGAATGAAACAAACTTTTGGAGCGGTGGCTTTACATGGCAATGGTGACGACCCACCCACTCCCTCCCCCCAACCCCTCTCCTTCAACCCGTCGTTTGCAAGACAAGCTGACTGAAATTATGTAAACATGTGTCTGCCCTCCCACTTCTCATCTCCGCTTTGCCACATTTTCTTACAGCCTTCATGATCAGGAGTTCTCTTAACATAATTATCTTGGCCTATCTCTCAAGGTTTCATTTCCAACACTGAATTTCCCTCCGGTGTTTATGCTTTCAGTGTGGGTAGCACAAACTGGTTGGGCTTGGCCTGGCCGGTGAGTTTCCGGCTACCTTATCAAGCCCTAAGGTCGAGGAAGAAATGAAGACACGTTGGCATGAAATGAGAGTGAAAGGGGAATCAAGTTGTTGACGCGCAGAGGAGGAAGAGGAAGAGGGGCTGGAGAAATAATAATAGGAGGAGGAGGAGGAGGAGGACTAGGAGGAGGCAGAAGAAGGCAGATGAAGAAGAAGAAGAAGAGGAGGAATAGGAGAAGGAAGGGAGGAGAATGAAGAAGAAGAGTAGGAACACCCGTGGATAGGGCATTTTGGCACTGAAGCGGTTGTTCATCAGTTTGTGGTCGTCTTTCAGCTGAGTCAGCAGCGTGGACATGAGTCGTGCTAATGCTCACGAAGAAAGTCCCCAGAGAGAGGTAGACGGGCTGCACGAGCGAACTATTTTCGTTTCTCTTTGTATCTGATCTCTAACTTGCACTGTGCCGTTATTTCGACGTAGACTCACCCTCTTCTTCTGAGTTCCCCTCCGACAAGGAGCAAGCAGCCTGAGTGCAGTGCCAGCGCTGGCTCACCCCGACTCAGTGATCTGCGATGCTCTTCCTCGCTTATTCCTGACGACAGCAAGAAGTGCTTTCGGTGAACAGTGCACCCCGATGCGGCCTTCTGGAAGAACTTCTGGCAGTCATCAATGACAACCCCACCATGGTCGGCAGGGTCGCGGACATAAGGGCTCGAGGGCTCGCGTGAGCCGATCAAAGTTTGAGACTTGCTCCCTTATATTCGCTCGGCACGTAAAAAAAATCTCATGCCCTGTGCTCTGAAATAAAAGGTTATTTCAGAGTATAGGGCATAAGAATTTTTACATGCCGAGCGAATATAAGGGAGCGACTCTCAAACTTTGGTCGGCTCACGCGACCCCTCGAGCCCTCATCTCCGCGACCCCGCCGACTGTGACCCAACCAAGTCACTGTGCCGTGGGGAGAAAATTGCCAAATTCGATAACCTAGGCCTTGTTATGAGGCCCGGTCAGGTTTTCGAAGTATATGTGCAGAGCATGTGCGGCGCCGACATCTTTGTACGGATGCCTCCGACAGAAAGAACCTGTATTGCCCGCGGGGTGCATCTAATCAGTATACGTCTAAGTTCTGCACCGTCGCACACGGAGGATATTGTTTTTTTTTTCTTGTTGGCCCAGTTCCATTTCCCTGCTTGCTAGTTCGCCGTGGCCGTTCCTCTTGACCTCTTCTTCATTTCCTCAACATTTTACGTGGAATCCTTGAAAAAAATTAGCTCAGTTGGCCCGACTCCCTCTCCTGGACTCTCCAGGAATTTTATCGAAGATTTCATTTCTCGACTGGCCGGGACGAGCTTCGACTTAGAATTGATGCGATCACTGAGCCCCTTCCAGAAGCGTGAGCAAGTAGGATCAAGGGCGCAAGGAGGGGCACAAGGCAAGCCTTCCGGGTTTGCCATCTGATCAATAATTCATGCGCCGGAATGGTGATGGAAGTTGCGACGACTTGCGGACTTCAACGGCGAGGGCGCTAATGAGCCACATTGCAATAATATTAGTTTTGTCTTCAGAATGGATACGGAGGCAGTGCTAAGGTCTGTTTGATTACTTGGGCCGAACCGAGATTTTTCTTCGTAACTCAGGCTGGCGCCAGCACAACCTAGTACAAGCGGAACTCCTTATGGAACGTTTCTTGTCCCCTCCCACTGCAAAGCAGCGGCTCGACGGCTCGTGCCGTCCCCGGATAGACGTACATGTAATGCGGATCAAATGAATCCGTGTAAACATTGTCTCGATGGCCGGTTTGCAAATGTAGGTTTAATAGAACTTGAGATTTGACAGCACAGCTGCAAGCCGATATCTTGAGCGTCTGAGTACCAGCGCCGTGCGTGGCCATTAGAGCCTGTAGGTGCTCCTGCAGACATAATTATCACGGTATATTCGAACATAATGTCGGAAGGAGGTACCGCCATCCGGTGACCACTCCCCCGCCAACCACCAACTACCCTCTGCCCCCTCCCCCCCCCCCCCCATGACAGCTCTGTGCGTTGTGCTCACTTACTACATAGGCCAAACCAGCCTGTTCTGGCGCTATGGGACATGCTCGCCTCGGATTTCCACTTCCGTCCGGATGCAGTTATGCGAAGTTTCAGGCGCTATGTGGACTCCTAACACAATCAGCAAGAAGATGACTGAGTCGCTTCAAAATTCAAAAATTCCGCCAACGGTCACTGTCACTTGGGTGCGTTCGATTAGGCCATTCGTTAATGAGTTTGATGAGATTACATGAATCACTCCCGTCATTCGGCGACTTTAACAAGCCTGATCGATGACCACGATCGAGTTTCAGTACTGCGTAATTGTTCGCCGAAGGCGTAAAGCTCACTTTCGTCCAGATCCTGGTCCAACCTTCAGCGCAGGGCGGATTGTTTGTGCCGGGGATAGGATTGGCAGTCATGATAAAAGATGACGATTGTTCCAATAAGACTTGGCAGACAGCCACTCTTTTTCTTGTCAGATTTCGTTGAATGGGAGTCCCGGTGTCTGACGCCGCCCTGGTCAAGGCTGAGCCGCTTTCCTGTAATGTGTGACATTCCGCTTTGAGGCTGGCCGCGAACGCGTTGCCTTTCACGGTTGATGCTTACCAAAGCTCTCGGCAGATAGGTTGCATTCTGGCCGTCTGTAGCCTTTCGCACTTATTTCTTCCTGCTCTCATTCAGTTGTCTCAGGGTCTCGTGATGTCCGCGACATGCAAATGCGCATATCTGGAGGTTTTCGGAGCGTACGATATATTTTTGAACACAAAAATGATTTCCCGGCAATGTAAAAGATCTCTTTTCACCCGTGGACGCGAGAGGAAGAGAGGACGAACTCGCGATAGGATGTGATTTTATGATAAGTACGGTCCTCAACTGTGAGACCTTAAATGGTATATTTCGATAAGGATTTGACAGACAATCGCCGAGGAGCCAGCGCTGATGAGGCTAAGAACGCGGAGCGATTTTGGAACGAGCTAGTGGTGCTACCGTCTACCCATTAGCGATGGAAGTCGCTGAAAATTTTCCGTCTCTCGGTACCCGCGATGACGCATAGGGTTCAACGCTAAGACACTGGCTAAACGTTCGTCTTTCTTCATCTAGGAACGCACACATGCGACGATGAAGAAAGATTAACTGAATGGAACAGCTTCTGCAGCCCTGCGTAGCCTCTATGAACTTGAACCAACTCGGGTGACCAATTTTTTGCAGCCCGGAGGCGATTTGTCTTTCTCACAAGCCGGGGATGCAAGGCGGAAATGAAATTTTGCGGGGTTGCGATAAACATGGACAGCTGCAGACAAAAGTTGCAAGGTGAGACTGAATATGGACCATGACAGTTAGCTACGGAAAAAGGAATCTAGGTCGCTTGGTGGTTCACACGTTTTATGCGGCCGTCCGAATGCGCGGAGAAGGCCGTTTTGGCTAGATTAAGGTGGAGCTAAGGGCGCTTGGCCTGAAAGATATCCCACGCCTGCCCTGGAGACAGCGACTCGACTCCTCCATGGGGTCAGTTTCACGGCAATGATTTCAACTCCTCTCAGGCTTGGAGGTCGGGGTCTCTCGGAGAGCAAAGGGCAGATATCACATGAAGAGGTACATCTTGGGGCTGTCACAGCGAAACGCAGACTCGGGAACTACAACGGCTCAAAGGAGTACAAAGGACCGCAAAGGCGCCAGTTGTAACGACGTTTCAGAAACGTGCACGCCAAAAGAGTGAAGAATTCCTCCTGCGGCGCGGCATCGATCGGTCTTGCCCTCTGTTTGTAAACAGCTGTTTGCCCGAGTCGGGCCTGTCGGGTCAATGATGGGCCCAGTCAGGCTAGAGGCCGCCGTTGCGTAAGTTGCGCACGTGCCAAATGATGGCCAGTGCGGCCTCGGCTGATGTCCGCCTTCTCCTGCTTTTGCCTAGCCTTTCGCGGGGGAGGTCATGGTTGACGAAACTTTGGGAGGCGGGTTTGGTAGACCGGGCGCTGCTTTATGGTCAAGATCAAGACTCGGTGGGCCATGGGGTAATATCGTGTGTCGAGGCTGGACTTTGATGATCCGAGCCGAGCGATCCATTTTGCAGTGACTGAGGACCTTGTCGATGTTACCCACGTATTGTAACAAACATGTGAGATCTATGAAATCACGGAGGAGAGCGCCCCCTGCCCAATAAGGACAATTTTGGAAGCATAGTCCAGAAGTCAAGACTGACGCTGGGGTGTTTCAAGCCAAGCTTATTAGACGAAGCAGCACCTTCAGCTCTGCGAGCTCGACGCCCATCTTTCTGAGTTAATTCTCCAAGTCAAGGACAAGCACCTT
>JAOWAR010160644.1:0-17491 GCA_028571005.1 Clathrina lutea
CACTATGTTCTTTTGTTGTGTCCAAGATAGGTTTCAATGGACGTGAAGAAGCTGATTTGTGGTTTTAAGTTACCATCCGATCTTTGCATTAACAGATCGGTTACCCAATGTATATCAAAAACTTTTAAAAGTCTTTGCCCGATTTAAAATAATAATATTATAATATGTTTAACGTGCATTGGCCAAATACCCAAGGGCTAATCGAAGGCTTCTGCACGGTGCGGCAACAACCATGGGCGGATTTGAACCCGCAACCTTTCGCGCGTAAAGCGACTACATAAACACTGCAATGTAGTTTCTTCTTTGAAAGTGAGGTGTATCGGCATTGTGCTAACTTAAGAGAAAGCAGAAAACCACTTTACGTTACGTTTCAGGTCTGGCCGTTTCAGTCTATCACCCACGCTATATGGGAGTCGACAGATAAGCTTTTGTGGTTGGTGCATTGCGTGCTGGGAGACTTTTTCAAGACCCCGCTCGCCTTTGGCAAAACAAACGCTTTTCCAATTAAAATGACCATCGGATTAAACGGCAATTTCTCTGTAGAAGCATTTTTTGGGGAAAAAGAGAACCACAATTGGTTCTCAAAATTTGAGAGAAATAGCCAGATTTATTTCGTCCGAAACTTGAAATTCGGTGGCCAGAGCGTTCAGATTCTAGTCAAGGTGGCGACAACGTCAAATAGAACGGCAAGGCCCACTTTCGCCATCCATGCAAAGGAAGATCGACGTGAAGAGGAACCCTGTACCGACAAATGAAGCCTCTGGCATAGTAGCCATGGCACCAGGGCAAGAGAAAAGCGGAATTTTCCTGTGGCTGAGGAACGAAATAACTGGGAAATGAACTTTACAGGTGTCATGTTTTATTGTCCAGGGACGGCTTCTAGCACAGTAATTTCTGACAGTCCTGTACTTGGCCTCTGCCTGTTTAGCATTGTGGTTTCCTGTCCTTGTCCAGAGGCCTTGTTCACCCTTGTTCTCGTCGACCTGGTGTTTTTAAGAGAACAAGAGCACAATCTGGATTGGTTTTTGTTCTTGCTTTTAGTGTTGTTAGACTTGTTGACTTGGTTGTTATTGTTGCTGTTGTTGTTGATGCTGTTGTTGTTGTTGTTGTTGTTGTTGTTGTGGATATTGTTTTGGTTGTTTTTGTTGTTGGTGGTGGTGGTGGTTATGGCTCTCAAGACCACGATAAAACACTGGTTTTTTTAACGCTTTGAGGGTCTCCAGACTCTTTCTAGAGGTCTAGCAGTAAAGCTTGAAAAGAAATGAACACGGCCAAACTTGTTAACTCAGCGTTTGCTCTCCTGGTAACGGCACCGACCAGGATAACGTATCGTGGCCTAATGCAAAAGAGCTAAGTTCAAGACTCCTCAGCAAGGGGCATTGTATGCATCTCCAAATTCTTCGACAACGCATTGGAGAATATTGATGTTCTTTGGTATTGATGTCTATGGCGGTGTTCAAGGGTTTGGATGATATTTTCATTGTCTTAGGTGGGTCTCCACGGACAACAGGACTTGGACAGCCATCTTTTGAGGAGAAAAGTATTAAAATGTACAGGAGTCGAACGAAATCAGAACCCTCAACTAGACCAATACTCCATCTAAATGAACAAAGGCTACCTAAGCATACATAGAGATTGCCACACAGGGGTAGATCAAACAAGAAAAGGAATACGTGAGACATTGGGCCTCGTACACAGGCCGCAGTCCCTATCTGGTTACACAGCACCGTTTCAATACCAAGGAGAGTGCGTCTGCCAGACTGCAAGACAGCAGTTAGATGAAAATCATCTGTCGACACAAGCATCTCTGGAGAAGAGACAAGCAAGACCAGAGGGAAAAGAAAGAACCCGAGGAAAAGTACCTCAAGCAGAGCACCGGTAGGTTAAAGAACTCCGAGACAATTACGAGGAAGCTTCAAGGTCATCTGGCGCAGCAAGAAATCGAAAAATGCTCCCAGCAGTATCAGGAATGTCAAAGGAGAAGACCAGATGGACGTGTGTGAGTGGAGACGTCGAGCGACAAAACAAAGCTCTGCAGGAGATTGAAATGGCCAAAGCTGATTGCAGCGCAGTTCAGCTGGACCGCAGGACCATCAAAGGGAAGGTACACCGAGACCAGCTTCAGCCACCCTTAATTACAGCCTAAAATATTCGTTACGCCTTAGACAGAAAACCGCCCAGTCGTGTGTCCAACAATCGAGACTGAGAACCCTAATGAACGCTTTCTGGTGGTGTGACAAAAGCTTCAACAACCTCTACAAACAAGTTTGCAGCAGTTCAGCCTGAGCAAAGTGGCACTCATAAAATGGCAGGGAACACACGCGTGCCTGTTGTGGAGAAGGACACACAACAACAACGACGGTCTGTATGCAGGCGCACATGGCCAGACCGCTTCATTGAACAATACGAATAGAGCACGGACCCATTTTGTGTAGATATAGCCATCTTTCTGTGTTTTTGGTCCTGTTTTACACGCATGTTGCTTTAACATCAAGGACCGTGTTACGTTAACATAGAAAGCTTGCACCACGACCTGGAACGTAGCATGTAATGTCTCTACACATAGCAGTTTCGGTGGCGTACCCCTTGGTCAAGTTGTTGACCTTTTGTGATCTTTGCACGAACCCAAATTTTCAGTTGTATATGCAGTCCTGGAGTTTGCAAAGGTCTAATCTGGGAAACGTTGCACTGCGAAAGAAGACATGTGCTTGACTGCAAAATCTTCCAACTAACCCGCTCTGACATGTACTGTACAAGCTATTGTCCAAGAAAGCCTCTGAGATCTCAAACAACAGAAAATTGTCAATACCTAATCATCAAGGATATACTAAAGACTAAAACACTTACAGCACTGTTAGGCTTTTGAGTCCGTTGAAAACATTTTCAGGTAGTGATGGTAGCTTGTTCTGTGCCAAGTAACTGCAGAAATAACAAAAAGCGGGAGACGTTTTCCTTTTAGCAAGCCATACCAGGTTGTTCTTTGGTTTGGTGAAACTAGAGTACATTGCTGTTGCTTACCCATTGTAATAATCAACATCCAAACTTCTTGAAACCTGTTTCAAAAAGAAAACTGAAGGGTGCCTAAAGCTTACTCTTTGATGCAAGTAGGAACGTCTATATTCAAAACGTGTTTACAGCATTTGAAGTGTGCTCACCATTTAAGCCCTCCCTGAATAGTATTCAAACCCTAGTCAGATTATTCTTCCGTCCGCACTTACGGCAATGATGGGTAATGCCCAGTTTCAGCCTAATCCTGGTCGGGTGCTTACTAAAAGTGTATTCAGAGATGCAATTCGAAATATACAGTCTTCAAAAGTAGTAAGACAGGCTCTTCTTTGTTATTATAACAATATTGCCGAGAGCCAATAAAATTGGCTTGCAACTTTTTCAGCGCTCCTTTTGCGGGGTTGACTCTGCGTACATGGATTATGAAATGTCCGAACCCTTTTTGTCATATGACGCTGTATTATTCTCCTGAGTGTTAGAAATACCGCTTTCTCGGAACTGGTTTTCGCTCAACTTCACCAAGAGTTGCCAAAGTGAAACTCATGTAGGTGCTACTGACTGAAAGATTACCTACTCTAAACTTCCGTATATAAGAATGCACTTTTAAGCATGGAATTATTCCAGCCGGTTTCATGCCCGTTTGGACACCCGCACGCCTTACACAGTCAGGACTGGTGCCACATGCACAAAGTGTCGCGCGGGTGCAACTTGGTTGCCAGTCGGTTTAGACCGGTTAAGCTTGGACGCTGGAAAGTAATATCTTCCATCCACAGGTACACGGTTGTTCGGCATAAAGTGTACTCACCATTTTAGCACAGTGGTGCCTTGTTGCGGGCCAGGCCGGTTACCCTGACAATGGTTTAAATGTTTGTCCTGGTACTCGATGGCAAAGAAGTGTGTCAAAGCTGTTAATCGTATGGCTTCAATGTCAGTTGCTGTAGGCTGTTTGGCCAAAGGCTCGCTCTTGGTTTCTATGGATAACATCACGGACTACCTACACAATCGAGGCAGCCAACTGATTGTACAGGGCAAATGTTTCTGCTTCTTCTTAAACGCTGCGAGAAAGCCGCTTAAACTACCCTTCTGTCATTGGGTAAAGGAGAATCTGTTTCTCAAAAACTTTTCACTAACATTTTCGAGGCTCTAATGTAGAGTCTTACCGATCAATATTCCCCATCAGGGTTGTCGCACTGCATTGATAGGTCTCTCGCCACGTTGGAGTTGTTCAAGGCTTGCGATGGCATTCCTTCCTCACCTATATTTTTTACAGTCTGCCTATGAAGGCCGGGACAATTTTATGTCAATATTTGTCATTTCCAAAGGAGCAAGTTCCCATTTTTCGATCGAAAAGTAATACCCTACAGATGAACTTGTCATTGAATGTTTTGGACTGACATTTTTCATCTGTCACCATCTTCTGCTTTGTTGCTCCAAATGTGTCTGTTTACCCCAGTCAGCCATCGTGCCACGCCACAACTTTCCGCCGGGGGGCGATTAGGAACCAAGGGTCTGGGCATCTCATTCGAGACAAACTGCTCCAGGAGCCTTTGAGTGACCCTTGTGGAGACTAACCTGGCTGAAGAGGGAGAGGAGCGGAGCACTAGCATTAACCTGTCCAGTGCAAGGTATGACTTAGACGTTTGTCCTCCAGTGTGCTGCACATCACTGAGGTGTTTTCTATGGAACATTTTCAGGCATTGTAAATCATGTTGTTTTATTTCTCATCTGACTTTTAGTGATTGTGGTAATCGAGCTTTCACTTATGGCTGTTTTCCGTGATGCTTATTGTGATGTAAAGCATTAGCTTCAAAGTTTGTGTTTATCCAATGCTTGATCTCTTGAGAATGGTGACCTTTTGAACCAATGTAAATTACAAGTAAAATACATTACAGTAAGAATGAGTGTTGTACAGACAGGCGTATGTCCCAGTGCAATATTGCACACTGGCTTGCAGCGTTTGTTTCTATTCATATTTATGTCAATTGTATCAACGGGGAATATTTTAAATTATGCCACGTGTAATGCAATCCCAAGAGATAAGGGACGGTATCGTCCTCCAAATTCAAGTTTCACAATGAATGATCATCAGATAAATAGCGGGCCTGAAGTACCACACTAAAACCTTTAGACCATTGCTCTTCTTGGGTTATTTTGATTAGCCTCTATGCTAACTTTAAATATCAAAATCACAGCAATGAAAAAGAAGTGTTCTGCAAATAAAGTGTAGACACATAGAAACTCAGACAGAGGTTAACTGACAGAATTACTTGGAACTGACGGTAAGAAAGCATAAACAATATCTGCCCTTCTCTCTTTTCCATGGGTTTTAATTTATCTCTAGGCACTATTCCATTTCTCCACTCAAGGCACAAAGAAGTGTCGTCGATCACTTGGGACACGGGCTCAATCAAGTACTGTATGATCCGTGCAGAATGAGCCGCTGCAGCAAGGCAGCTTCGGCAGCATCAGGGTTAGTTTTGAGGAGCTTTATCAGCAACCACTTCCTCCATGCATTCCACTCAAGCCACAGCCAACAGACCAGGCTCCTCGTATGTCGACTTAGCATCCTCTCACTGTCCTGAGATTCTACTGCAGACATTCTCCAGGAGCGTCGTATTCTTCATAAATCTTCAAAGCTTAGAATGTAGGGTAAGGCTGTGTAAACACTTGGGACGCAGGTCGCTCAGAGCTCAGCCAGAAAGGTCAATCCGAATCTTCGTCTCCTCGAGGGGTACCCTGTGCTTTTCTTGCTATTCTTTTACGTTGTTTAAGCGTTCCTGGGAGATCAAGCCGATGCGTGTAATCACACCATTTATGACTACTTTATAGGGAGCCGAATCTTCTGAAAATCGAAAATGATCGTCAAGCAGCATTCCTTCACCACCTGGCCACAGAGCAGGTGGCAGACATGACAACAGCCAACGGCAAATGTCAAAAACATTGACATTCTTCCCATCCTTTGCTGTTGTTGTAGGCTAAGATTCCTATACAAAGCACTAAATTTTGTCAATCAATTGCAGGTCTTTCGCCTCAAATGTTTTCTTCTCAAACGCCTTTCTCCCTCCACCCGAGTACTAGCCAAGAACAACCTTGAAATGAAAAGAAAAGATTGATGACCACGGATCTTGTCCGTGGCAATAGCCGTTTAAGGCAAGAGCAAGATGCATTTGCCGCAGGGCCGCGAAATTTGGAAACTGCCGGTGCTTGGCGGCCATGAGCTAGCTGCTATTAGTAGCTATAAGTGGCCATAAAGCCAAGTGCACTTCGAGTCAAGCCTAAGAAACAGTTGCTAAGTCGCTTGGTGTCCTCGTCAGTGATAAACGCTTTGTGCTCGACAGACAGGGTGTTTAATGAGCGCCCACCGCGCCAATTGCCATAAGGAAGTCATCGTTCCTCACAATCTTTAAGCTTTTCCTGATTGTTGAGATATAGCAATGTTTAGCAGGTCACAAATCGAACAACCTTTGGCACCCGTCCGCCTTCCCGCTCATTTTTCGATTGTTCACAAAGCACAGAGTGGAAGCAACACAATTTTTTCAGCTGGGTAATGAGGGAAGCTGACTTCAATAACCACTTCTGACCAAGAGTTATGAAACGACCTGAGCCGGCGCCAATATCTCGCTTTTTTCGTGCTGGCAGGGACTACTGTTGACAAGAGCACCGTATCCCGAAAGACAAAATTGGAGAATCCATTATTATTACCTCAATCTGGTAAATATCCAGTTCCCGTTCATTTCAAGGTCATTTTAGTCAGCATGGAGCATGCAAAAAATTATGGGCCGAGATTAACTGATCGATCAGTTGGAGAAGCCTTGCAAGGTCAGACACAAGTGCTAAATTCGCAATAACATGTGTACAAGTAATGGTATTGGTACATGTTATGCATAATCAGTACTTAGACAGTTGATTGAGGATGTTTAAGAGGCAACCTCGGTATGAAATATACAGGTTATGAACCTAAAAATGTTTAAAGTGTTGATTTTCCTGTGTAAACAACCACATAAGAAACAAGTTATTGAAGTCTTTGCCAGAATTTAAGCTCTTTACAGATATCCTATCATGCACTCTTCCATGGGTTAGATTAGAATTCAACTCCTCATTTTGTCTTTCTCAATCCTTCCTCCCTTTGTGGATATTTGCTGTATACAAGCTTCTTCTCAATCACAGCAACCCAAGGCATATGTTTCCACTTAGAAGATGTACCGACTGTTTTCTTCAAAATACTTTCCCTAAAAGGGCGATACAATCTCTACCGCATTCATTGGATTGTTATAATAAACAGTTTAAGTGTAAACTCCTTTATATTGGGTGTTTGCATCAAAGTATATGTCCCTCAATCCAATTTTGGGCTTAGTTCGCAGAGCAGAATGTACACTTGCTTCATTTTGTTCTGGATAAATATCTAGCGGTGCTGATCTCTATGTTGAGCGCTATAAACATTTTCACCCTAGACAATTATGCTCTACGGAAACGTGATGCTTCTAACCCTGACTTGAGAGATGGACAAGGAAGTAAACTTACAGTTTTTCCACGTTTGTGAGTCCATGGAACGTAGTATTGTATATTATCTTTATGTTGTTGAAATCTAAGTACCTGCGCCGTTTAAGCCAAAAGAAGTATGATCGATGGAGTCAATTTGTGCAGCTGTTATCTGGAAGAGCTATACTTCAACTAAATGCATCAAAAAACTTTCACACACATTTAAAGCTTGGACACCAGGCTAATTTCTTTCCCAATGCGTGACGTTAAAGGTTTTCTGTTTTTGTTGCGGAATCTCTCCAGCTTACAACATACATGCAACTCCCTAACTGTTAGACCCGCGCTGCGCATAGGTTGGAAGGCTCCCCATTCATCCACCTTTTGCCAAGCTGTGCAGTGCACTACTAGAACTAGCTTTCGGATCAGGCTTGCCTTTAGATCCGTCTCATTTTTGGTCTAGGGTAACTTTTGGATTGGGCCCGTTTTCTGAATGGTCTCACCTTCTCCTGGGCTTTGGCTCCGGATCAGGTTTGCCTCATCGACAAATCGACATGACAACGTTCACATTTAAGTCCGAAACAAATCTGCATGCCAAAAATACTGACCAACAGTGTGAACCTTTGAGGGCACGGAATGTTGCGATGACGGCCTTGTTCCCACGGTACCAGAAAAGGTGTCAGCGCCCAAGGCCAGTTCCAGGCGAATTGGGAATTCCCTAGATTTGGCATGCACATATCATTTTAGGCAAATTTGCTCCATCTAGCATCCCCTATGTAGGGCAAGGCGAATGTTTCGGCCTAATCTTGAATCCGTCCTGCCTTCCTGCCTCCCAGCGTGTCGGTCTGTCTGTCTGTGTGTCTGTCCGTCCAACTGACTGTCTGTCTGTCTGACTGTATGTCTATCTGTCGTCCACCCGCACATCTGCCCGCCCGTCTGTCCATCCTGTCCGTCCATCTGTCCTGTCCGTCTCTCCGCCCTGTCCGTCCCTACCTGCGGTCCGTCCATCCTCTCCATCCGTCAGTCTGTCCGTCCGTCCGGTCGGTATGTCCGTCCATCCGTTTGTCCTGTCTATCTGTCCGTCCTGACCGTCCGTCCATCGTGTCGGTCCCT
The DNA here is from genome assembly GCA_028571005.1 of Clathrina lutea. Classification (NCBI taxonomy): domain Eukaryota; kingdom Metazoa; phylum Porifera; class Calcarea; order Clathrinida; family Clathrinidae; genus Clathrina; species Clathrina lutea. The sequence goes on from JAOWAR010160644.1 coordinate 8,596, forward strand.
CTAACCTGTCCGTCTGTCTGAATGTCCTGTCCGTCCGTCCGTGATGTTGGGCCGTCCCTCCTGTCCACGTCTGTCCGTCCTGTCCATCTGTCCGTCTGTCATGTCCGTCCATCCGTTGTTTCCGTCCATCCGTCGTGTCCGTCCATCCGCCGTCTCTGTCCGTCCGTTCTGTCCTTCCATCCTGTCATGTCGGTCCGCCCTTTCCATCCGTACCTCGTGTTAATCCGTCGTGTCGGTCTGTCCTGTCGAAATGTCCGTCCTGTCGGTCCGTCCGTCCGTGCCCCCACTGTCCGTCTGTCCGGCCGTCCGTCCCTCCTGTCCGGCCGTCCGTCCCTCCTGTCCGTCCGTCCGTCCTATTCGTCTGTTCTTCCTGTCCATCCGTCCGTCCTGTCCGTCCGTGTGCCGCGTCCGTCCATCCATCCTTTTCGTCCGGCCATCTGGCCCGTCCGCTCGTCCTGGTTCATCCTGCCCATCCGTCTGTCCTGTCCGGCCTACCTACGTCTGTCTCTTGAACACAGTTGCGTTACCAAGCTGTCTATGTAGGTATTGTGCTTACGCGTTGTCCTTGGTCACATCTTGATTTGGTATCCCCCTCAGTCTACCGTGTCTCTTTTCTCTCTCCATGCTTCCGTACACCTTTTTCTCTCCGTGCTTTGTGTCTGTGCTTTCCGCTTTTTTCGTCAAATGGTGGCAGGTGTTCAATGTGGGTGACTTCAACATCTGCAAGATGGGTCACGTTCAAGCACCAGGCAGCTTAAGCCTATGAGCTCGAGCTTGTCCACCGATTCGTCAGCTCTGCAATGATTCACACCAGTCATGAGCATCATGTCGCCACGACGCTATCTAAGCCAACAGGCCGTGGAGGGAGCTGTGGTGGAAGCCGTGGTGAAATCTGTGGTTGAAGCTGCTGCTGCTCAAGACAGGTCAAGACTTAGAAGCCAGGTTTTTTTGCCTGAACGTGATGAACCGATCTTGCAGTGACTTTTACCGCTGGTTGTAGAGTGACAACGGTTACAGCGGCGGCGGTGGCAGCGATGGTGGCCTCTTGACGACGACGGCAGCGACAACAATGATGACAACAGTGGCAATGACGAAGGACACCTACAGTGATTTTGACGACGACGACAATGGTGGAGAAAAATACGACTAAGAGTAACAACACCAAAAGCAAAGCAACAAGAATTCGATTAAAAATTTAGATGCTCAAAATCCGTGACAAACAGGGACTCAAACCTGCGGCACCAAATCGCCTAGCAGACAAGAATCATCTGACTGTCCGCTACACCATCACGTCATCCTCAAAAAAGGATGGACAATGGCGCAGTTTCAAGGTCAGGCTATCTCGTCCACACGGGAATCCGCGGTACGGATGATGGTAGTAGCGACAGGAGTGCCGGACAGTTAGCACGTCTACGTGATTCGAACCAACCGGCCTTCTGAAAAAATCGGTCAATACCGAGCTAGCGTGGTCTGGCATGGCTTTTGCACATCTGTAAATTTTCATCGAATGTGCTTTTCTACGTGCGGTCACCATTTCTTCGATAAATCAACAACAATAACAACAACTTCAGCAAGAACATCACCAAGTTTTTAATGATCATAACATCCTTCAGTATTTTGACATCAAGTTGGTCCTTTCACAAGTGGAAATATGCGCTTGACAATGGTTTACTTACAGTGATTTTAAGCTGTTAAGTCCATTGAAAACCTTCTTGCTCAGTGACTGTAACTTGTTGCTCCGTAAAGAACTAACCAGGAACATAATGGAGAGTTAGAATGCAATTACATGAGAGGTGGTATGCATGCCATTACTGAATCATGTGGGTCAGACATGTGGCTCAGTCTTGTCCCTTATAATTGTGTTGTGTATTGCGCCATTCCAGTTAAAAGCATTGTAAATCAAGAGGACATCTTTTAAACGAAGACATGAAAACCTGTCGTCATGAAGAAAACTGACATCCCATGTGACGGACAATTGCACGCGACGCACAACTCCAGAGCGATGGCAAAACCTCAGAGCCCGCAAACCTGAGGCGCATTCTGTTTGTACGACCCTTGCATGAAACGACAGCCAATACCAACCTTACATACAGTCAGAGCCAAAAATATACAATCCTTGAAGACATTTATACCCAAACACACGCTTCTTCCTCCTTACTGGGGATCATGAGTCTGTTCCCTTCCCCAGTGCTAACAATATACGACCCTTACACACATGAAAGCCAAAAATATGCAATCTATCCACATAGCTACAGCCAAGGACACCCTATTTCTCCTTTACTGGAGATTGGGGGGGGGGGGTGTTATTTTCCCCAGCGCTAATATTGTACGATCCTTACACACATGAGAGCCAACAATGTTCGATCTTTCCACACAATTACAGCAAAGTACACACTTCCTCTCCTTCATTGGGGATCACGAGTGTTTTACATTCCCCAGTGTTGCAGTATGGCTGTTATCGATGAATGTTCAGGAACGTGGACAGAAAATTACACCCTTCAACAAACAAAACTTTTGGTACCAGTGCCGTAATAGCGGGCATAGGGATAACAAAGTATATCTATTTTCGAAGGATATCATTCTAATGATTCTTTTCCACTTTAAAATCTCCAGAAGGTAAATGTGATGTGGTTTGAATAATGATGTCACAACACCGTATCTTTATCACCCAAGTCAGAAATTTGGATTAATCTTTGCAGCCTTAAGTTATTTTTCTGTGACTTTCTGCTACAAGGCAGCAGCCTTACTTTCTTAACATGTATTTCCTTTTTTCCACAATGGCTGATCAAAATTCACGGTACATAACTAAACTTATTTTTCTGAAGTTCGGATACTCTTTTCAAAAATCAAAAAAAAATGTTTCTGCTTTCAGACGAATTTATATCCGGCGACCAGATGGCTACGGAGATTAATTCAAATTTCTCATTTTGGTCAGGTACAGGCTAAAGATGGTGGTATCACATAATAACTTTGATCACATGTCATTTCTCTGCTAGAAATCCAAATAAAATCAACGCGTTGGACGTAATCTTAGGAAATTTATACATTGCTAGCTGGAGGTTTGGTCATAGGCATTGGCCATGGTTGAATAGGAACTCCGGGCAACTTTTCGTTTCAGGTTTTTTGGATGAAATTGGTAGGGCCCAAAGGGTACATTTCTGGTTGGTTTGAGCGGCAAAATCGATTGAGAAGCTGACCTAAACGAGCCCGTCTTTTTTGACAGCTTTCGTGCGGTTTTGCTGTGACGTCACAAGATCCGAGCTATTTTGGCACAAACGGTGTTGGTAGGTGATCAGGTCCTTCACTTTCACAGGTGATCAGCTTGTCCTTTACGCTTTCGAGTTTGGTGCCACTCCTTGGAGGATATTTTTCTTTCTATTTCATCATGGTTCGATGCTGTGATCTCTGCTGCTCGAATGCCGACAGAAATCGGGAGCGAAGCGATCTGTCCTTTCATTGTTTTCCCGAGACCCCAAGCTCCGGAAACTTTGGATAACGAAAGTGGCACGTTGTCAATCATGGGAGCCTGGCAGTGCATGGCTGTCCCCAGACCACCTTGAGGAGAGCTGTCTCTTGGGTTGGTCAAAGATGAGTCCCCTTCTGAAGGGACACCTGAAGCCTGACGCAGTGCCGATGATCTTTTGGCATCACGGTGAAAGCACCGATCTTGCGAAGACGAAGCGTGGGGAACCGGACTATTTTGTGCGCCATCGTCAACAAGAAGTAAGTTTAAGAATACTCTCTTAATATCAAGTGATATCCTGCAGATCTGAGCATGTTTCTTTTTTATGTTCATTAGGTCATCAACTCTGCCATGGCCTCCACCGCAGACGCACAAGCTGGTGACGTGGACGTCGCGTACCTGGCCTCAGCTTCCGACTTGCCTAGCCCCTGAGGTTGACACTGTAGAGGCAAGGATTCAATGCTCTGCAAACGTAGTTGATATCTCTAATCAGTGTGTGCTGCTCTCCGAATACATGTGCGACTACGACTGTCGCGGGTCGGAGTGGACGGATGCTGTGTCTAGCTCTGATAACGAGACAGGGAGGGATTAGGATGAGCACTTCTCCGAGTATGGCCGAGCAAGCCCAACGTCAGAGTGGTCCGAGTCTCAGGGCGAGGATGTTTGGGGTGACCACACTTGTCACGAAGGTATTGAAGTCTCTGACCACCCACTGGCTGTGAGGAGGTACTTTTTGTTCGGAACTCAGGTCAGTGAGCTTTTTCAACATCCAAGTCCATCTTCGCTCTCGCGCTGGGCATCTCCACACAACATCAACACTGGACTCCCCTCGACATCGCTTCGCAGCAAGAGCATCTGCACTACCGTACGTGCCCAACTCTATCAGGCTCCTTTACTTCCACGGCCTGTCGCTGCAGCAGGACGTTAGAGACGTCGTCGATGGCTTCAGCCAGAGGCTGGCTTACATTTGCAGGCCCAGCACCTCATTCACTTTTTTAACCGGCTTGCCTACGTACCTCAAAGCAGTATGGCTCAATCTCACAAAATCTCCAACCCGGAATAACATTGGTAACCTCGTCTGTGGGCTGCTCTTCGCTTTCAGTGGCGTCGTTCATGCCTCCACTTAGCTCCAGTCATGCCAACAAAGAAGAGGCCTGTTATGGAAAGGTTTTTGATGGCTAACAACGCCATTCATCCGCTTTTAAGGCCTAAATAGTTCGGATCTTGCGACGTCACAACAAGACCACACGGAATATTTGGTCAACTTCCCGATCGATTTCGCCTCTCAAACCAACCAGAGGTGTTTTCTTGAGCCCTAAATTACCTATTTCATCCAAAAAAATCAAATACAAAAAAATTTGGAGTTCCCTTTAAACTAATATGAATATTGTCTATCCAGGACCTCCTTCACCAATGATAGCAGATCCCCTACAATCTTCCTCGCTGGCTTGGTGTGCAGTTTGCGGTGTGCTCTTCAGGGTTTATGTCAATCTTCCCGATATCAGAAAGATTAATACCAATTGTCCTAAAAGAGACCTCTTCCTGTTCATGTTACAAGGAGTGAAACTAGAATTCCTGCGTCGTTCAATCAACAGGAGAGAGATTGATCCAGTGCCACACCAATCTTACCAAGCCAATTTAATGAGCAATATCTTCTAGAAAACTTTCATTTCCGGATTCCGGAAATTTATGAGCTAAATACATTAATTAAGATGAAAAGGCCTTAGCAATTGATCCAAGGTATCCTTTTGACAAATTTGAACAAACTTAGTAAGGACAGGTTTTCCCTTCAGGAGAACCTTAATGGGTTGAATTACTGTAAACATTACAGAGCGGAGAAATGAACGAAGAAAAAAACTTGAAATGAACAAATTCACACGTAATGAGACGAACCAGTCTCAGCTCATTTCCTCTACACATGAGTTCGACAAGCAAAACTTATGGAAATAATATAGGATAAAGAGAACTTACATTTCTTCCACTGTTTTGAGGTTTTCGAAAATATTATCCGGCAGTGAAAGTAACTTGTTGTTTTGCAAGAGACTGCGGAAATGACCAGTCCGGAAAGAAGAACATAACGCATTGATTCACTCACATGGAAAGGGAAGTTATTGAAGCCTTGATCTTTTGAGTGCCAAGACAAATGTTTCTAACTTACCCTTTCTGGCCATGATCTTACTTTTGCTTGGTGGTAGAGCCATTAATCATTTGCTAAGCTCAACTTTATTCTTCCTTGTAACAGCAAAAAGTTTGTCATGATTCCAAAAAAAGTTTCTCATAATAGTTCTAAGGAAACAAGGCAGGGATAGGCCGTTTTCTCAATGACTTTCCAAGTGGAAATGGCCTTGATCGGTAGAGGAAATGTGCGATGATGATGACGACGACGACGACGACGACGACGACGACGGCGGTGGCGACGACAGCGATGGCGACGGTGACGGTGGTGGTGATGGTGGCGGTGCAGTGCCGACGGCGGCGGCAGCGACAGCGATGACGAAGATGATGACGGCGACGGTGACGGCGACAGCAACGATGATGATGATGATGACAACGATGACGATGACGATTATTGTATTGTCTTTACTACGAGAATCTTTATTTCTATGGCATCTCCTTCTTGGAGTTAGCCAGAAGCAAGATTAAAACGACATGCGTGCACAGCACAATGGCGTAGCAAACCAGAAACACACTCGCCCACACAGCCCAATGGAGTAGCATTCCATATTAGGAAGGTACATAAATGAAGACAACAATGTAAGTATACTACACTCCTCCTCCGCTAGCTAATAGCCCAAGCATTATTCAAAGCCATGACACTGAGGGGTTTTGAAGTTCTTGTCGAACGATGCAATTCCGTGGATTCCCTGGATGGCTCGGCCGCCGGTTGAGTGTTTGATTCTTTTGACCCCGGAGTCATTTCCAGTTGACCTGGCTGAACTGCTTCAGCTGAGACCTCAAATGCTGTTGGTACTGGTGTTGGAAATGGCAATGACACTGGTGCCCAGGTAGGTACGACCTTGCTAGTGTCATCGTCTTTCAATGCGGATTCGGCCGGAAGTGACGTGGCATCACGAAGATGATCCACATGCCTCTTCCAAATGAGGTTGGAATCGAGGTGCAGAATGTACGATACAGGTCCGGTGTGTTCAATGATTACACCACCCTCCCAATAACCTCACTGAGGTTCGCGTGCTAAAACTCGCTGCCCTACGTAAAACTCGCGCTCGCGGCACTTAGTGTCGTGGATGTCCTACTGCTTGCCTTGCTTCAGTGTCACGTCGTTGACGTCGGGCTTAAGCAAGGTCAGTCTCGTGCGAAGATTACCACCAAATAACAGATCTGCAGGGGAGCGGTTTGGCGTCGCTGGGGGGTGACACGGTAACGAACCAGAAAGTTGTCCAAGCTGACTTTGGAATTTCAGGACTGCTTCTGCAAGGATCGTTTGAAAGACAGCACCAGCTGTTCGGCTGCACCGTTTCATGACGGGTGGTAAGGCGCAACTCGTATGTGTCGAATACCGTTGGTCACACAAAACTTGCGAAACTCATCGGAGGTGAGCTGTGGACCGTTGTTGGTCACCATTTGCTGTGGAATGCCAAAATGAGCAAAGACACTTTGCAATGTCTCGATGGCTTTCCTGGCTGTTCTGCTGTTCAGATTCACCACCTCTGGCCATTTTGAGTGTGCATCAACCAGTGCCAGATAGTGTTGTTCACTCAACTCCGCCAAATCAACGTGAATTCTCTACCATGGACGAGACGGAAAGGTCCACGGTGTGAGTTGTGCAACCGGTGGATGGTTACTCACGCTAAGACATGCCCTGCATTGACTTTCTTGTCGCTTGTTGTCCTTGTCCAAACTCGGCCACCACACATGACTGCGAGCCAATGACTTCATGCGCACCATCCCTGTGTATGCAACATGTAGTTCTTCCAACACTCTCTCTTCATGCTGGCGGAATGATGGTCCGTAAACCTCACAGAAGACGACTTTGTTCTGTGCTCAGTTCGTAGCGCCGGTTCCAGAAGGGCTACAGCTCATCCTTCGGACGTTGTTCTGGCCAACCTAATTGTGTGAACCGGTACACCTCATTTTCGGCGTGAAGAAGTTTCATGTTTATCTTTTTGGCTGAAGCTTCGACATAGTCACCAACCACAAGCCTCTCCAGAGGATTTTCGGACCGAAGGAATCGGTGCCGACTCTGGCGGCAGCGTGTCTACAAATATGGTCAATCATTCTATCAGCTTATCACTATGAGATCAAATGGAGGAAGTGAACAGACAACGCGACGACGGATGCTTTGTCACGTCTACCGTTAACACCGACAAAGCACGAAACAATTCCTGTACATTTCGCCATGAAACACCTTGCAGAGACCCTGCTTGTTACAGCGAAGGAGATCAAGAGAGCTACAAAACACGACATGATCCTCCAGTTGAAGGTCTAAAACATCAAAGGCCGGCAAAGGTTTTGATAATACCTGTTGGCACCAGCTGTAGCAAAGCTAATTATGCTAGCTAACCTCAGGTATAATTCCCAGATGACAGCTTCAGACGATCAAGAACCAAAGTCTGTAACCAATCTGAGTATTCTTGTGGAACGTGCCATAGAGTGTATGTAACATTATAGGACTTAAGCAACACCATGGCAAGCCTCTTTGTGGGATTGTATCAGTGAGACTGCTGTATGTGCATGGCAGAACACCTTTTTCCACCTCTGGCAGCTTTTATTGAACTCGTTACTGCATTACTCCTGAACTTTTGATGAGACTGTTTTAGTACTTGGCTGACTCAAGTTGTACTTGGCTGACTAACATTTCACCACTCTTCCAGAGAATGCTTAGGATGGGCATCGGTCACCACCTTTTGGCCACCCCCAACTGGTAGCAAAAGTTCTATATGGAAATACTTTCTTTTTTCATTAGACTGGAACTATGAAGCTACCAACAGACAAACAACAGCAGATCGGAAAGGGGAAATGCATTCATTTGCACTTGAAACTTTACCAGTGCATCAATGAAAATGTATTCACAATCTATAATGTATGGCTTCATTTTCAGGGTACTGCAAATTTTCACTTTCACAAACAGCTTCGAGGATCCTTCCGTTGCTGTTAGTTGGAAGAAGGAGAAAGAAGGAAGACCATGTGTCTTTAGAGGTGTCAGTGCGCTCCGGGTCATGCAGAGGTTAAGTTGCGTTGTTGATGTTTGCGGCTGTTGATGTTTGCGCTGTTGCTGAAGTTCCATGTGCAGATCCTGTCTTTTAGTGTGACAACTCACCTGTCTTCAATTGCCTGCTTTTTTTCTTTTCTCATCTTCTTCTTGTTATAAGTCAGCGGAAGATTGGTTTCAATGTCACTCCATCGCACATGGTTTCATGAGCAGCCGTCTACTTTTTCGTCGCTCTTGTTGGAGGATGAAGATGCTGATGACAA
>JAOWAR010160645.1:0-10513 GCA_028571005.1 Clathrina lutea
ACTTGGTTGGTTTACGACAAGTGGTCCTGGAAATAAAATTCAATGGGATTATTCTAAGTGGGCGTCATGTGCAGCGCACGCGCGAGCTCACGTGCATCGCGCGCGGGATTTCAATGCACGAATGCACAATTTTGAGTGCGCATGACTAGGATCCAGCCAACATGGAAGCCTGAAAAGTTCGCTGGATCAACCCGATATGGACCCTGAAGCGTTAGGAGTGTTCAGCTATAGTCAATTTCAGATAAGCATTCCTTGTGACTTACCAGAAGAATAGCAAAGCTCGTCAGATGAGAACAATGGCAGGTTACTTTCAGTCCAGTTGCAGTGATTTTGGGAGTCCCTGCCAGCCTACAACCTCTTGAGCTCCAGCCAGGCACTATACCATGATTCGATTTCATCGAAACAAAATTGGTGAGACGAACTTAGTGGAAAGGAATGAACCTCTGGAAACTGAAGCTGTCTTAAAGTTCTGAAAACCCCACAAAACACAATTGGCATATCTAATTGATCAGGTTTCTCAGCCACGCCAAGTGATTAGATTAGGCTAGTAAGAATGGTGGGAGAACCATTTAGTTGAAAAAAAAAACTGTCTACTGTTTTGAAAAGAGAGCTACACTTCAAGGCACGTGTGCTGTGATGGCCGAAACAAATAGCAAATATGTGCAGAAAAGCATTTGGAGGTATAGCTGCAGCCACACAAATATATTTTCATCACCATGACTCCTCCTTTTCGTAGTTTGAATGGTTGCCCATCGGAAGATGGCATTCTTGCTCAGAAATCAATGGCTGTGTGTGCCAATTGATTGCCGGTCCTGCTTGTAATTCACCAATGACATGAGCCTCTATCTGATCTTCTATCCCGCTCTCCTCCCTTGCACTGTCGACTATGAGGTCATTATTGGGAAAGCATTTTGGTGAGCGTAAGTCTGGCCCCTATATTTCTGAAGTTGAGTGTTTGCGAAAAGAAGGGTTTGTTTTGAGAGACAGACACCTTTCATGCTGGAGGAATGAAAGAAAGATTAAATTTTATTTTCCAGCAAGAAGCCGCTGACTCCTGCATTTTTTACCTGTCCTGTTCATATCCCAGAATGAACAATTTATCTGACGACCTGCTACATCCTGAACAAGAGCAGACAATGACAAAAACAGCAAAGGTAAATGTCGAGCCACAAACAAACAGTTGTTTGGACTGCTCAACTCAGTATACAGCTCTTGAAGGGCAGGTGAAAGAGGGCTCGAATCTGCAGCGCCATCACCTAGCAAAGTCCAGCACCATCACCTAGCAACATCCAGTGTCATCACCAGGCAACGTCAAGTGCCATCACCTAGCAACATCCAGCACCATCACCTAGCAACAACCAGCGCCATCACCTAGCAACTTTCAGCATCATCACCTAGCAACGTCCAGCGCTATCACCTAGCAACATGGGAATGTTAGTTATATGACTGCTCTGCCGCTCAGCCAACTCTCGGTGGCAGCCCAGGTTAGAGTCCTTCCCGTGTCCTTTCTTTCCATTGTCTTGAAAACAATACGCACAGATTAGATTCTCGGAGCACTCCTTTCGAGAAGGAATCAATCGGAGAAAAAAAGTTGTTCACGTGAGTGTAATTTGATCCCTAATTATATCCCCAAGAAGACAGTGGGCTTAAAGGTTTAGAGTTACTCTGAGCAGTACAGTTGTAGCTCTCCAGCAGAATCTTATGTTGTAGGGTTTGTGAAAAGCTCTCTTTCCTGTGGTGTCTTCACACCTCAAGCTTTTCTTTTCCATGCACAGAGATCAAGTGAAATGGTGCGTGCATACCTGAGGTTTAATTTGAAAGGAAATTTCCACTGGGGTAGTAAGGTTCTCCACAATGGATCCTCTTCCAATTTGGCTTGCAATGATCGGTCCACCCAGAGACACGTTCACCAAGTCCCGGAAACGACTGTCACGGAACAAATTTGCCTGTTGATAGAGGATGAACTGCACTGTGGGTAGAGAGCATGGAAGCAAGGAAGTTGCATTCACTATTTGTGCCGCAGAGTTTGCCAACATTACTGCCGAGCTGGGAACGAGAAAGCCAACCTCGGTTGTTGTGTTTGAAGGCAGACTTCCTTCCAGCAAGAAAATACTGTAACTTACGTTGTTGGATGTTGGATGGGTTGGCCTACTGGTGAAGGATACGTTACGTGAGACGTTCGGGCAAATGACTCCAAGACCAACGTTCTCCCTGACCGTCCTTTTCATTTCGCCATCTGCGACAGGCACCGCCTCAGCGAGACGTTCGATTGCGGCAACAATCCTACAAACAGAGAAAGCAAACAAGCTCATAACTCGAAACAAATGCCAAGGCTTCCTCAGCTCCATTGGATAGGAAGAACAAAAGAGCCTGCAAGCCCCTCGTGAAAAGGGCCATGAGTATGACCAAGCCTGTCAGTCGACCTGAACAATGCATCTCCATACATGAGTATGACCAAGCCTATCAGTCTATCAGTCGACCTGAACAATGCATCTCCATACATGAGTATGACCAAGCCTATCAGTCGACCTGAACAATGCATCTCCATACATGAGCATGACCAAGCCTATCAGTCGACCTGAACAATGCATCTCCATACATGAGTACGACCAAGCCTATCAGTTGACCTGAACAATGCATCTCCATACAAGTCTCAGACTTCGTCAATCTGAACTCAAAATAGAGATGAAACAGAAAAAGGTTGAACAGACTTCGAGCTGTACTGTTTACACCAACCAACACTGACAGCTATATTTTACCATTCAAGAGTTTGGACACTCTCTAGAAGGGCAGACACTGTTGACCTACACCAATTGGCAATCCGACAGAGAGAAGAATCAAAAGGGTATAATTTAGGCCAATAATTGAACTGAACAGAGAGGAAATTGGTTTTGTCGGTAAGCCAGCCAGCTCAAAGAGCTCGGTTAGTTTGAGCCTTGGCCCAGAATAGTCCATCCAGTGCCATCCAGTTCAAAAACCAGTCTGCGTCACAAATTGTTTCTTCCCTCTCTTCCTCTCACGTCCGCAAGAGAAACAGGGAAGTTTTAATTTACTGAACTTCCTTCCGTTTGACCCCAGATTGAGAGAAGCCTAAGACGAAAATTGCGTGACCTGATTCATCGCATTTTATTCAGGCCTTTGTTACTAGAGTCGCAGTTAGTTTTAGTAGAACTTTTAAAGCTCTTTCTCAACGAGACTTACGTTGTACCACTTTCCATGGTAACCTGCCCACCACTGAGGCTCGCCTCTGGAGCATCAAGCACTTGGCTGACTGCACCTACAAAATTTTCCCGAATCTGGAAATTTTTGAAAGAGGATGAACAAATACCAGCTTAGCTGTTTCCAGAAAAGCCACCGAAGATGACATCCTCGCTACATGAATCAGACAGTTACTGGATTTGCCATGAAACTTGACTCCAAAAACGTGTAAGTTTACGGCAAGGAAAGGGTTTCTTATTGTATAGAGATGGTGTGATTGACAAAAACAGAAAGATCCCACCACACCAGCACAACGTTTTCCCTAGGAGATGTTTCACCAGTAGTGCCTTTGGCTTCATTAGTCAATGAAATGACAGGAGTACATAAGATAACCCAATGAATTCTCACCCATTAAAGCCTGGACTAACACCTAGACACATGAACTCACACCTACCCGTGTGAACTCACACCAAGAAGAAGAACAGAGCATTCTTTCACAAGGATAGCATGGAAAATTATAGCATGATCTTTGGCCATCGTCACAGAATCGCGTTCCATGCAGCGCTTCGTTCTACTCCACCATCACGATGTAATTTTTTTTCAACACGTCGGTGTGGGTTTAGGCGTCTAGATGTGAGTCCAGGCCGTTGTTCGATGGGCGAGAATACATTGTGTGATCTTCTGTACTCCATGTCATTTCATTGACTGATGAAGCCAGAGGCTTTTCTAGCGAAACGTCTCCGAAAAAAGTCGTGACTGCTTTCCTGGGATCTCTCCATTTTTATCAATCCGCAGCAATATCAACCCAGTCAGGATCTCTCAAATCCTACATATATGGTGTTCATCTTGTCACATAGGCAGAATGAGCCAGAAAGGCAGCGGAAGGGAGAAAGAAGAAGCAGTGTTGAGCTTCAAACGGTGGAGGAAAAAAGCTGGTTTAAACGAGATACTTGAAAACGAAGTTTAGTGCATTTCACTCTCTCTCCTCAGACACACCATCTGTCTGTCCGTCTGTCTGTCTGTCTGTCATCCGTCTCTCCATTTCTCTCTCCATCTCTCCATTCTCTATCTCTCTCTCTCCCTCTCTTCTGAGTGTCTCACATTTTGTTCCACAGTCCCTTCCAGAACGAGGTCGCCAGGCTGAGCAGCCACTGCGGTTGCTATGTTCAAAAGCACCGTAGCAGTAAACTCCACATCAGCTGGAGAGAGAGACACGGGTGACTGCGTCAAATTTGTCACCTTTTCGGTTACTTCAGATACTTCCTCAATGTCAGCATCTCCATTTGTTGACAGAGGATTCTAGGAAGCAGGGGTAAAGAGTGGCAGGAATGAGTTAACCACAAAGAAATTAATGAGGACAACCCAGAGCACCTGCAATGCGGTAAATGACCAAGTTCCAGATCAAATCACTCCAGATTACTATGACCAAAGAACACGCACGTGAATGCATGCACGCATGCACATACACACATGCACACACATAAATTTCTGAATTATGTTTTTGGTCAGCACAAGGAAGAGATCTGAGCATATCAAAGTTGTGACTTTGTATCTTTCTAAACGTGTCAGAGAACTTCAAAGTTGTGACTTTGTATCTTTCTAAACGTGTCGGAGAACTTCACAGTTGCACTTTCAGGATGGCATTCCATGACAAAACATACAATTTTCAACGTCTAGAGCCAGTGGAATGTCTCAGTTCCTCCTGTTGAGCCATCACAACTAAGCTCACCAAACCACAGGCCTTTCATTTCGGATAACCCAAAATGAACATGTTCCAAGCCCTGGGCTGGCCATGGGACTTAACTCAGAAACGAAATTCTTGGTGCGTTGGTGAGTGGGACATGACGAACAAACCTGATGTTTTCAATCTATTCCATGCATGCGCCCGAAAAAAGAAATAAGTCAATAGCAGGTCAGGGACAAAGCATAAAATATGGACTCGGGCAAGCAAACGAAAAGTGCGTCCTTCAACCCAGGCCAGAACAAACGTGGTTGATGTAAGGATAACTTGGGAGCAGCAATGAGGGTGGAAATGAGCCAGCGCCCACAGAAGTCCCAGAATTTGCAATTATGGGAAAATGGAGAAAGTTTCATCAACACTAGGGCAAAATGTACCTGAGACAGTTCTTGCAGTTCTTGTGTTGTGACTGACTCATAAGGGCAGTCGGCTGTCAGCACACTGCCCCACGTTGCTAGACCGTCTCTGCCTCGAGTACAAGAGCGATATGCACGGGCGGCCTCGAACCCAGACTGCTCAACTGGGCAAGTGACTACACGAGTCTGCCCGACCGGTGTGTCTTGCCAGGAGAAGTTTCCCTTGAGATCGGTGGTCAGAGCATTGTCACATACATCTGTGATATGGACGACATAATTGCATTCATCCATGACATCACGGTCATTATCACATGTAAATTCATCGAAGAAGCAGTCAGGGTAGTGTCATTATCAATGTGCTTGCAGCAATGTACATGTGAGCGTAGCAGAAAGTAACTCACATAGAATGGTCTTCGTTTTCTAACAAGATACCGCCTGACAAAAACAGCAACAAAGAGGAGAAGAAATGAACTCTCGAACAAAACACCTCCCGCTTGGAGTTCATTACGGTTCCAGAAAACTCTGCCCTCGCCTCCAGTTCAGACATGTCACCAATCCCGTGAGAGCATCAAACCATAGTAGGGTACTTTGAGAACCTTAATTTGATTTCTCGATAAATCATTTTTTTCTGAGCAATGGCCCTTACCTACACCTCGGATGACCACTGAGTTATAATGGAATAACCTGGCCTGTGATATTCGAACTCTGTTCATGATGGTATCTCTTAAGTTGTCACCAACAGCACTGAGCGTCTGCAAGTGCAGCTCCTGTCGAAGGCGAACTGTCTTGATGATCAAAAGGGCAGTGTATTGCTGTATTCTGTGATGGAAAACATCAAAACTCAATGATAACATTATGCTATTTCTTATGTAACTTGTTATATCAGAATGTTTTGAAAACTTCAAAAATCACAACACAAACAAATAGAACTTCCATTTGTCTTTCGTCTTCCACATCATTCCAGGATGATGAAAAGCAACTCTCCAAACTCTTCAGAAAGGCCATGAAAACTCACTGAAGGCTCTCTTGCTGAAGTCGAGCATCGAAGTTTGCCAAGAGCACGTTCTGCACCTGCAGAGTGTGAGAGAGGTACACCAGTTACTATATCAGATGACCCAATCTATCATGTTGTCACATTTTACAATATTCATGACATTAAACGGGGGATGGGGCGTGACGTTTTACTCAGAGAGGAGGGGAGAGAAGAGAGAAAGGATCAGACTGTGATGTATGTTACCGCTGTGGCTTCTTCAGGCATCCAAAGAAGCCTGAGTGGTAAAACATTACACACCTATCCTTGCTCTAATCTCCTTCCTCCTCTCTGCATGAATAAACCTGGACATCACTAGTCAGAAAGTTGCAGTGTGCAACTACTAGTTGCACACTATACTAGTTGCACATCGCAACCTTCTGTCGCTTCCTCTGACAAAGACTGCACAAATGATGATAGATGAGAATTACCTAGGGCAGCTTTGTTCATCCAAAAGATGTCCAAGCAGTTCATATGTTGACATCAGAACTTCTTGCCATTGATGTCTTACTCACCTCATCTCAAGTCTCAGACATATCTTCTGTATATTCACCCACTTGACAATATCCCTTCCGAAGTTCTTTCGTATGCTGAATGGATTTCTGTGCGTTAACTTGTGACCTGGGCGTTTTGTATCTGCCCAAGCACCTGTATATCCGTTTGTCTGATTTTCGTACAACAGTGTTGCTGTTCCAGTTACATAATATATATATATATATATATAGTTCAATGTTAGGAATACACATGACTTAAGCTTATTATGCACGTATGAGAGCCTGGGTGTGACGACGCAAGTACCATGGGACCACTATAGAGTGGAAAAAGTGTACAGACCTGCTGCAGTCCAAGCTTTGAAAAAACCAACCGTATTGCCGTTTATGTGCAGCTTTAACCCCAGACACTTTAGACATCTTCTGGTAAACGAACAGGCTGCCCAGAAATTGAGTTTGGGTTCAATGCACTGCATGACCACCAAACTGCTGTCTAACACAACAATGGTGGTGGCAACAAGTCCAATGCAGGTTTGGCAATAGGTCTCTATGCACTGCTAACCTCAGCTTGCAAATCAGACAGGCTTGGTCTTGGCCCATTGACAACCGCCAGCGAGAGCTGATACCGCCGAGCGCCTACACAGAAGGTGTTAAAACAGAAATCACTGATAGGCATGTCTTTATTTACTAGGACATTTACAATGTTGAAAGTCTAAACAGACAATATTTTAGCCACGAACCTGTCTTGAAGGCAGAGTTTTGCAAAATGATTGCTACTCCACCTCCAGCTATTCAGACATTCCTTTTCATATGTCAGTTGTTAAATCTTCATTTGGATTGAGATTGAAAGCAAACCCGGAGAAGGGGTAATGGAAAAATCTAAATATATCACGCAACATGACTAGAAGATTTAGACAGGAGGGTCAGGTAGACAGAAGATTTTCCAATACTGGGTTTTGAGATGTCTCGCCCAACAGTCACATGCACAGTCTTCGATATTCTTCTAGCCATTCAGATCTCTTAGTGAGCAAGGCAAAGACAACAAATTCCAGGGCCGCATGCATAATTGTGAAGACGCCATGGTTACCATGGTGACTAGGCATTTAAGGTCTCACCATCATCACAGGTTTATATATTGACGAATGAAATAATGAACATTGCACTGCATTCAAACGACCTGTACTGATCAACAGACCTGTACTGATCAACAGACCTGAACTGATCAATACACCTGACATGCCAACGACCTGTACTGATCAACGGACCTGTACTGATCAACAGACCTGTACTGATCAACACACCTGACATGCCAACGACCTGTACTGATCAACACACCTGACATGCCAACGACCTGTTCTGATCAACACTGAGACCTGACATGCCCACGACCTGTACTGATCAACACACCTGACATGCCAACGACCTGTACTGATCAACACACCTGACATGCCAACGACCTGTACTGATCAACAGACCTGTACTGATCAACAGACCTGTACTGATCAACACACCTGACATGCCAGCGACCTGTACTGATCAACACACCTGACATGCCAAAGGAATGAAGAGAAAAATACCTTCTCGGTAGAATGTGTGCTGGACAATTTGTAAAGAATATGTGAAAGTTGCCATGCCAAACAGGCATTTGAGGATACGATCGCAAGTACCAACAACAAATAGACTGCCATAAATTTCCGTAAACAGAACATCAGTCAATACACATTCAGGCTATGTGGCATCCTTGCAGCAAATGCTTACC
This sequence comes from Clathrina lutea, assembly GCA_028571005.1. Lineage (NCBI taxonomy): Eukaryota > Metazoa > Porifera > Calcarea > Clathrinida > Clathrinidae > Clathrina > Clathrina lutea. The sequence goes on from JAOWAR010160645.1 coordinate 8,573, forward strand.
TGCGACATAAACCGTTGTGGAATGGGTCAGAATCTGCCCTTTAAAATCAGTTGTCTGGCAGACAAAAGCAGTCCCGTTGTCAGTGGTGTTCACAGCTGATGTTTCCAGTAGCAGAGTTCCGCTTGGAATGGCAGCTAAAAGACGTTGCTGTACCCAACGAGATGTCCACGAAGAGGAAGTATTAACAGATGGGCAAAGATGGGTGTTCTTCATGCCAGAACTCAAAGTTGGGTCGCACCACCGTGTGTATTTCGGGAAAGGAAATCCGGACACTTGACATGACAATGACGCGGCCTCCCCTTCATACAACGTCAGTGAAGTCACGACCGTGTTGATAGCAGCAGGCACTGCTCAACAGCAACAAGAAAACTCAACTATTCACCCAACCTGATCTTTTCTACCCATTATAAACATGCTTTTGCAGGATTTTAAAAATACTGTCCCGTCATTTCTGAGAAAATCTAGCTCTTCCTCATTGCTTCTCTTTGAAACACTACTGAGGATTAGCTTGCTGATAGCATAATAGGTGGGTGGCATGGCACCAAGGGTCTGGGTTTGAGGTTATTGGTCTTCTTCTGTTTTCCTGACTGGTGCCAATTGTCTCATCAAACTTGATCGCAAAGTTTATTTCAGATCACTGGAGTATCGCTACAAGGAGAAGGGATATCATCCTTGGACTGCTCACCTAAGCATTGCTCCCTCCGTGCATTGCCAATGTCTATGTATCCTTTCCGGCATGAGCAGTTGTATGAGCCCAGAGTATTTATGCACTTTGCTCGAATTGGAACATCGCAGTCAGTGGCGGTGGCTCGCAGACTCGAACGACATTCATTTTTATCTCTGCATACTTGACCATCACCTAGAACGTCTCGAAAGCCTGCCTTGCACTGACAGGAGTAGCTCCCCACCGTGTTTGAACACACTGCGTTGGTGCGGCATAGGTGAGTCTCCGCGGAGCATTCGTCTATATCTTCGCAGAGTTGTCCATCACCAGTAAAGCCCACATTGCAAGAGCAGCCATTCCCCGCTATGAGGTCTACGCATGTTGCATCGTCATGACACACAGTTTTAAGGGGGACAGCTCTACACTCATTGATATCTGAAGAGAAGATGAAGTCCTCAGTCTGGTGAGAAGTACAGGAAACAATCCACTGCAACATAAAAAACATTGATTCTGTCATAACTGTAAATGGCTAGACAAGCAAATTGTAGACAAACCATATCGGCCTTCTGCATACAGGTTCCCGCAGTTTTTAACAACATGAACACTCTTTGGCCAAAAATCTAAACGGAAAACATCCCAATTACTACCATTTATGGTTACCTGCTTCGCAGCGCTGTCCCTCATACCCAGGTAGGCACTGGCAATTATACGAGGTGGTTGTTAGGACACAGAGGGCACCGTTCTGGCAGTTATGGTTCAGACAGTAGTTCTCTCGGGCGGTGCATCTTTCACCGAAGAAACCCGTGCCTGAGCAGTTGCAGGAGAAATGATTGGCTTCATCTACACAGCGACCGCCGTTTTCGCACTTCTCACCATTCCCTACCGCACATTCGTCGATGTTCACCTCACAGTGCAGTCCAGTGAAGCCTTCCGCACACTCACACATGTAACCATCTTCTTGGTCATGGCAGCTACCCAGACGGCACGGATTGCACAAGCATTCGTTGATTTCAGTTTGACAGTGGACTCCAGTGAAGCCAGGTAGACAGGAACACCTGAAGCTATACACCTGCCGGATGACATCACAAGCCAACACACACACACACACACGCGCGCGCGCAGGCATCGTGACTCTGGATTTAAATAATTCAGACAACTGCCAGCGGTTACACACTCTTCTCGCCTTCTTTTCACACCTCGTTTTGCTTACTCTGTACGGCCCTGGGACCCATTGTCATCTCTTAGTGCCCCATCCTGTCTTGAGATAGGTCCCGAAA
>JAOWAR010160656.1:0-10513 GCA_028571005.1 Clathrina lutea
TCTCTCTCTCTCTCTCTCTCTCTCTCTCTCTCTCTCTCTCTCTCTCTCTATCTATCTATCTATCTATCTATCTATCTGTCTATCTATCTATCTGTCTTTTTAGTTGCCTGCACAATTGTAGCCATCCTGGTCCTTGGTATTCCAATTGCTATGATTGTGATCGGTACGTATGGCCACTGGCTTAACCAGTAACTTCGATGCTACCTTTGCATTGGTTGATTACCTGAAAAAACAACTGTTCAATTCCGTTATAATCTCTTGACTGTGTCTTTTGTTGATAATTAACGCTGTATCGTGTGGTCTATTCTCAATATTGTACATAAATTGTTCGGGCAACATTGTGGTAGTCTTCGTCAAGTTGGTGAAGCACTTTCACTGACCTTCCGGAGGATACAACAGCCAGAAGCCGAAGCTGTAGTTACGAATTTTAAAGGGGAACTGCACGCCAAATATCTTTATGGAAACATCCATCCTTGACGATCAACTACCAACGCGATATAGGCTAAATCGCGCTGTGAGAGCGAGGGAAGTCAGAGCGGCAAGGCGAAGTTCGCTATCTCGGGTGCCAAGCTGTGGCCTGATGACGTGCGTTGTGCTTAGCTCAAGTCACGTGTGTGCAATACCTGTGCTTTTGGCTGCGATCGATCATAATGGTGCAAGAGTTTGGAGCTTCTGGAAGTTTTTTTTTCTTAATTGTCTTGTCATGCTCTCTTTCCTTCCAAAGGAAAGAAAGATGAGGGCTGAATACTGGAGCATGATTTAGCGAAATTGAAGTGAGAGCCAACGGTAAGGCTGAAAACCGATACGCTCCCATCCTTGGCAGTAGATGGTAGATACGCTCCCATCCTGGGCAGTAGATAGTAGATACGCTCCAATCCTGGGCAGTAGATGGTAGATACGCTCCCATCCTTGGCAGTAGATGGTAGATACGCTCCCATCCTGGGCAGTAGATGGTAGATACGCTCCCATCCTGGGCAGTAGATGGTAGATACGCTTCCATCCTGGGCAGTAGATGGTAGATTCGCTTCCATCCTGGGCAGTAGATGGTAGATACGCTCCCATCCTGGGCAGTAGATGGTAGATACGCTGCCATCCTGGGCGGTAGATGGTAGATACGCTCCCATCCTGGGCAGTAGATGGTAGATACGGTCCTATCCTGGGCAGTAGATGGTAGATACGCTCCCATCCTGGGCAGTAGATGGTAGATAGCATACCCAGGCTGGGCCGTCAACAGAACAAGCTTGTGCGTTCAGACGAAGGAACAAGAGGGAGGCGAGCTTCTAGGACTGCTGAAAACAGCCCCGAGGGCTTTTGAAATGTATATCACCATGCGACCGGCAAAACCATGACGGCCTCGTGTTGCATGCTTCTTTGAGTTTACTTGACAAGGCTACTCCGAGGAGGGTAGACCGAGGTGAACTGGACGCAGGTGGAGAATTTTGGCAAAATTTCTAGCCATGTCAACAGTAGGCACATTGCATGCCCAGCATGTGTCCCGAATCCCTCAAGAAGGCAAGGCAAACGGCTCCAATTTTCAACTTTCATTTTCGTGACAGCCGAGCGATGCGAGGGAAGACCACAATGAAGATGATGTCACAAACGCCACCATCATCGGCGATCCTGACCGCATGCGCCTTTAAATTTGCGTGCAGCATCTCTTCCTCATTGCTCAGACAGCCGACGTCGACGGCAAGTGCTGTCCGTTCTGGTATTACCGATATCGTCCCCGTAGGCTGGTAGAGAATCTGACTGAGGCTGAGCTCCGGACCGATACTGCGGTATTTTATCAAGGACAGGTAGTGAGCTAGACCCAACCTACAAGCATTTTTTTGCTTGCTTACCCTGTATTTTTCTTTCCGTGGTTGAACTCAGGACTAAGGGCGTACACCTGGGAAAAAAGGGAGCACGCAATTTTTTTTTTTTTTTAATTTTCTATTCATTTTCATTCATTCATTCATATTCAACCTGAAGCGATTCTCACAATAAGAATGTCAAGAGACATCAAGCAAGTACGACACAGGATGTACATATATGGCATTGGCAAGGTCGTATTTTTCGCAGTCAAAAACAGGTGGGTACTATAGACAAAAAAAGATTGAGAGCACCACCCATGATGAGGTTTGTTATATCAATTGCATGGCATGCATCAGGCAGCACCGTACTGGTACTTGCAGCCAGTTTTCTACCAGTGTGTCACGACTTTACCAAAGGATATTGCAAATGATTATTTCCACAACCGTGAAGAAGCTATGGATCACAACGACACACGGTGTTCCGAGAAGCACGTCAAGAGCAATCGGCTCAGATCAGAGAGGCTCGCTGTCGGGAATAGATTATTGTCGGTGCCCTCCATGCCGCATGAAATCGCAAAGCAAGAACTGTCGTGCAACAACTTCTCCAAGCGTCGGTAATGACGTCAATCGATGAACTGATGAATGATGTGCCAGCGCACAAGCCTAGCCAAGCACAAGCACAACGCACATCATTAACAGGCGGGCACAGCCAAGCCGGCTTTCACTGCGATATTTCGATAACTTTGCAGACCCAAACAGACAGGAAGGAAAGTTCGAAACGTGCTTGTACTGCAGAAACGAACTCACCTTTGGTAGCTCTACTAATACAGAGAAAATGCTTTTGGCGTGCAGTTCCCCTTCAAGGACACTTTGCAAGTTTCAGGATTATTTTTGTGCCAACTAAGCTTACTTCCCTGACCTAAGAAATTAACGAACATATAAGGGTAGGTCTACCCCCATTGCTGTCTGTCTGACTATTTCTGTCGCACATTTACTGAGTTGTGCGATGTAAAGACCACCTTTATCCAGTAGATGAATACTGAAATCTAGATTATGATACCTGTTATGATGAAAATGAAAAGAAAAGCGGCAGCTCAAAATTTTAGTTTACTACTGTCATTTCATTTTACATGATATAGCTACTGCATTTTGGGGATTGCCTCTCTGCTTGGTGCTCTAAAACTGTGTCTTGGACTTTTTGAACCACTGTGAACATGGAATAAGCCACATTTGGGCATACATACGTGGGATATCATGCGATATCATTTGGAATCGGGTTTGATACACGCTCACAGTAATGACAGTTGGCGCGGTTTGGGTTGACCATTTGGGCGACATTTTTTCGATACCACGACGCTTCGCACGCATGTACGCGGAGCAATGTTTTCAAGTAACAAAGATCAATTCATCGCTGTCACATGATATGAACAGTGCACATATTGTGATGAATTAGTAAACTTTCATTCTCCTTTTTGCCAGTGTAATTATAGTTCTCTTCGTATTTTCTGTTCTTTTTTTCTTCGGGATGGACCTGGACGTGAACCTGTGGGAAAATCCGGGAAACAAAAAAAGAAGAAAAGAAAAGAAAGACAATTTCTTTCAGGAGAACTTCGGTTTCAGTAAGATGTTTTTCATTGAAGGGAGGGTGTGTTGAAAGTCCCTAGAAGATTATCAGGGCCTCCTTTTACAGCCAGGGCAGGTCTAAACTGTCAGTGGAGAGAAAGTTTTGCCAAGAGGTCAGTTAAAGGATATTTTTCCTTACTATGTGCCCTTCAATCCTAAGTCTTTTGTGGTTGGCGTTCAATAGATGTTAAAGCTTGCAACAATGAAACTTGGACCACGAGCTCCTTTAAACTGTTATTCATCCGGCTGGACTTCGTCAGATTCTAAAGTGAAGCGGTCCTTGCAGCTCTCTATTTCAGAATCTGCCAAAATGCCCTTTCCTTTTAACGTTCAATGTCCAAGCTTCTCAGTGTCTCTCAGCTAATTTTGTCCCGAGACTTCGACTGTGAATTGCCTAGCTTGTCGATGTTGACAAACCATCCGGAATGACCTGTCTTGAACATGGTGCTTTTCATCTAGTAGAGTTTTTCATCTTGCGTACCTCAACTATCATGGCTATATATTATACATATATATGTATAACACTGGAAAGAGGGATCGTTTTGAAAATATAGCTCACGTGTTTTCCACCCTTTCACATAATAAGTCAATTAACTTTGATGTCACACCAACAGGCAAGAAAAGTTTCGAAGAAAGTTCTTGGGAGCGAACTGCTGGTCTTCCTTTGGTTGAGCACGTTTCCACGTTTGCATAATTGCTCCACGTTTCCATGTGTTGAGCCCTTTTTTGGGATGCGGAACGTCTTTTGTTCTTCTGTTTTTCTGACTCCCTTTCTCTGTTCTTAGAATTTATATGCCAGGTTTGTTTCTTTTGGTTTCCTTCCTTTTCAACAAGAACTGTTTCAATACCATCAGTATTCTTTGCTACGATTAGGCGCCATCTACAAGGACGACTGCCGTGCTCAGAAACTGATTCCCATCTACCTGATCGTGGGTGGCTCAGTTGGTCTGGCCCGAAACCTGATCTGCGTCAAGAAGACCAACGACGAAGAGGATTCAGAAAAATCGGTAAGCTAATCGAAGAAGATCGGCTGAAATGGGAGGTCAGTGATGCAAAGACCTGCTGGTCAATATTCTCTGGTTCCGAGCTACCTTGCTAGTCTTTCCTGGCGTAAGGAAGTGAAGTTTGAAACAATGAAAATTCCCTCTCACATAACACATTGGCAACGGCTGGTACCAGTGCAGCTGTCATTGCATTATGAACAATTGAAATGGGCAGATGCCATTGACTTCAGCTGTGAGCGTGCCAGCTTATGTTGTAATTTCCGAGTCAGTTTGGCATGTACAACCCGAGCACTCTCATTCTCACTCTCTCGCTCTCTCTGCTTCAGGATCCTGGGGCGATTCTAGATGTCTTCTTGTTTGCGTGGCTGATCGCTGGCAGCGTCTGGGTCTACCAAAACTGGGAGCCTGACTACAGCCACAAGGCATCATCCAAGTACTGCGACGAGACCGTCTACAAGTTTGCGTTTGGCATCATCACTGCCAGCTGGAGTCTGATGGGCCTTATCTGCTGCTGTGGCTGCTGCATCGGCATCAGCGTCATGGGATCAGGGTAACAAGCATGCAAGAGAGATGGAGAAATCAGGGAGACGCAAAAGAGAGCACACTGTTCAATCTTTTTTTTTTTCTCCCCTCTCTCACTCTCTGTCATTTCCTGCATTCTCTCCAAGGAGATCTTTTTTCGCATCACTGCTTTCTTCTCTTTTACAGTGCATTTTGCCATTAATTTTTAGCTTCCTTTTCTTTGACATATTTCTCTACCAGCTCAGTTATGTCTTAGAAACATAGTTTATCTGCTTGTGTTCATCTATCCGCATTGCACATCATTGTATCCTTTCTTGTAGACTGGTTTTAGCCAAGCTCTTCTTAGAGTTTTGGCTCGTTTCTTGCTGTTCTTCCTTTCATCTATCAAACATTTCAAGTTATTTCTCATGCCCATTTCTTTCCCTTTGTCAGTCGCTTTTACAGTTCTTTCAAGTTCTTTCAAGTGGTTCTTCAAGAAAAATACATTGAAGCGCCAGGGGAATTGTGTTGCTTTGAAATTTTGGACTTCTTCGATGGAGCTGGTCATAACAGTAAACCCTGCCTACACTTACTTTCTGATTTCATGTGTGACCGCACCACTGAGTTAAATTTTCCTCGGCCCATTTACAGTACACAAAAAGTTTAAGCCTGATGCCTTAGCAGGGGATAATACCCTAAGATAGTTTATAGTTGATTGCGGAAATTGCCTATCTTTGCTCAAACAGAAAAAAAAATACCCCAAGACCACAAAAAGTCAGTTTATAGTTGATTGCTGAAATTGCCTATCTTTGCTCAAACAGAAAAAAAATACCCCAAGACCACAAAAAGTCATTTCCTCCTCTACACGAAACTTTTGACAACTGCCAAACGAAGAGCAGTATGGTCTAAACGGGATGTGTAGTGGTGACTTATTGTGGTGGGAGCTTGAAAGTCAGGTGCTCCTGTTTCTGGTTGGGATTTCCACAATTCTTGCCTCCCTGTCGTCCTGCACGCCAGCGGCTTGGTTGGCTGACGGCAGGGATGGCTTATTTGTGGTCGGGACGACCACCTCAGGATTGGGGCGGGATGCCGGAGGCAGGTGGCAGACATGAAGCAACGTGGTGGTGTGGTGGAGAGGAGACGTTGGCGGATGTGGTGGCAGAGTGGCCGGAGGATGGTGGACGCAGTGAGCGAACAGGGACGAATGGCCAAGTTTCCCTTTGTAGTAATCTCGCCTCATTCATTGTGTTTGTCGTCGTTTGTCTGTCGTTTTCGTGACGTCGTTGTCGTGCGCTGGGGGTGGAGTTGTTCCAGGAGATGGTGGCGTGCCGGGTTGGCGGCGGATACATCAGAAGAACAGAGCTGAACTTGAAAAACTCAGTTTAGTAGGCTCGCCTCGTCTGTTGTTTCTGTTGTCTTTTCATTGCGTGCCGTCTTCTTTCGTTGTCTCTCTTCCTGCTGTACTTTCATCCTCTTCCTACTGTCTCCATGTTTGATCATGAGTCCTGTGTGAGTGGCTATTTTTAGTTTTTCCCAGTTTCCTGTTTACCATAGTTTACAGTGTTTTGCGTGGGTGGCTATTTTTAGTTTTTTTCCCAAAATAATACTAATATTAACATCATACCCCATCCTCAGTTCTAGATATCATTGGCAACGGTGTTCATGGGGTCAGGTTCGAACTGTAATTTCACCTGTGGTGTCCATGCAAGGGCTCCCAGCGCCTCTGCCACTGGTTCCCACAGTTATCCATGAGGCCAGAAGCCAAGCAAAAAGTATAATAAAGAAGTATGATCAAACGCGAGAAAAACATTGGTTGTTCTGTCAGTTGAACCCAAGCTCTGCACAGTTGTATGGACCCATGTACACAGTCCTGATGTTTGTGCATTGGTTGCGAATACTTCTGTATGTAGAAAACTATACACTCAGAAAAGAGCAGAAAATTGTGTCATGAATGACTGAGAGTTCCTTTGAGAAGATGACCATATTATCGTAGCAAGTAATCCCCTGCAGTTACCACGTGGCTAACCTGCAGGAATAAAACCAGTCATCAAAGTACAATCAATTCGAAAGATTCTCTCCACGTGATTAAAAAGGCAGAAGGCAAGGTGACGCTGAACATAAGTGTAACAAACTTATGCTCAGAGAGGTCGGCGACCAGCGGAAGCTGATTTTTACACAAGGCCTACTAGTGCTAACTACGAAGTGTATGATGTTGGTATTATGCTGTTCTCCTTGGTCCTGGAGAAGCACACCTTCCTGGATTGTACACAGGTTAAAACACAGAAAATATACAGAGGTTGTTATAACTGAAGACTGGAACGTGCAGCACAATTACCGGGAAGAAGATCGAGACAAGCCACAAATGCTAAGGATGAACAATTCAATCATAGAGGAGTTCACTGGACCAAAAGAGATCACAGAAAAACACAGCAAGGCCATAGCCGGAGAACAGCCAGGCCTGTTTCACCTGGACAGCTCCAACCATGGGGAGCGCTTCTCAGCCAAAACACCAAATATAAATGATGCTTTTGAATGCCTCAGCAGATCCCGTAAATCCCCTATGAAAAGCACCGGCAGAACTGAACATCACAGTGCCAACTCATCATGAAAAAGACTGAGTACATTCATGTTTAATTGGGAGTGGTGGAAAAGTTGTTCTGTTGGAGTCCTTCACGCATAGGCATTACCGCACAAGCCCACCAGTATGGCTACAGGTTTTAAAGGGAACTCTGCCCAAAAAGATTGATCAGTTTTCAGCCAATGGTCTTTCTCAACAAATTTGTAGATAGACAAAAAATTATCATTAGAGGTGGTCTTCCTCCAAGCCAAAAGAAATATGTTTTGCTCGGGCATACAAGCATGTCCTCGCCGGTCTACTCAAGGTATTTCTTAGAAATGCTTGTTCATGAGTACACATGTGGAAGTAAACGACTGTACTAGCTTTCTTCTCAAGGGCATGGCCCGGTTTTATCCCATTTAAAACAAGCCGTGGTAGCTTCACTCTTTCACACCAAACGTCCAGATCATGCGGTATAAATGTTGGGTTCCCAGCAAAATGTGTTGTTTGAAAATTGCAAACTTCCATAATGCAGTCGTAAAAGCTGGTCTTTGCAAAGCACAGGATGAAAACAGCATGAATCAGTCCCTACACTAGTGCCTTACTCTCCACACATCCGCAGTTGACTGCCTGCCGACCAGCATGGCGGAAATCATCAGTCGTGGCCACGTAATAGCCATTGTGAAAATACACACTGAGTGGGTATTTCTTAGTTAGGTCAAACCTATCCCACAGGTGTGGATCGACGTAAAACACAGCCTTCCGTTGCAAGACTGTCCTGCCACCCCACCGATCAAGATTAGTGTTTCCAAATATGGGAACCACAGCTTTGGTTGCTGGATCAATGAGCTGATCGTTCTGAATTTTCAACGCAGTCCAGACTGGTTCCGCTCCTCGGCAGGATTTCTTGAAGACACAGTCATACTCAACCCTCGTCAAAGGTTTGACAGGGCGGAACCTTGGGCCCAATGTCAGGCACATCTTTTTGCACGAGCTACAAGGCTTTCTCCCGGGATAGGGCACAAGGACTGGTGAATACTTCACACAGTCTGCAACAAAAAAGGTAACACAAAAAGCAAGTTCACCAGTTAGTGAGGATGAGACAATCCCAAGAACTTAGAGTTCACCAATCTAGGACGGACCTCGCTGTTGTTGTTGTTGTTGTTGTTGTGTTTATTGTCAAGTGCTTTATTTTGTTCTCATCCAGAGTTTTTTTCATTTTGGAAATTGGCGAAGTGAAAGGCCAAGAACAAAAACAAAATTTTCTAGAGCTGCCTGAAGTCTTTTGCGGCATTGTTCTTAAAATCATCCATCACAGCAAAGTAGGAGAAAACTTTTTCTATCGGCCATCCTCTACATTCTGTGAAAGAATAGGGTTGACTCCCCCCTTTAATAATGAAGGAGATCTTTATATAGATTGCTGCTGGCATGCATCGCTACGCTCTTCATATCTTCAACTGAGTTGTATGAGCTCCAAAAGTGTACCTAATTGTCTGAGGACTTGAATCCGTCAACTGTCTTGGATTCGTTACACTAGTGTTCAAGGAAAAGCTTCAATGTCATCATACCCCCACCAAAAAAAAAAAAGAAAAAAACAGAAAAGAAGAAAGAAAAGTCAGAATAAATGCCACAATGTTGTGGCATCAGTTAGTCCCTTTAATCCAGTCAAACCAGTTAGTAGGTTCATTAGCAGACAACCTCTGTTAACAGAATACGCTATGGTCACGTCGATAAGTTGAACAGTCCTTAAACATCTCGTATGAAAATTTAAACTTCCGATGTTACCCACCTGTCTCGCAACCACATTTCATTGGTACCTTCGAATGGACAAATTCGTCCCAAGCCGCCACATAAAAATTGTTATGGAAATACACCGGATGTTCTGCTTGCACTGCTCCTCCTGGGTCTGTCCTAGCCAGCAGGAGAACTTTGGGCATTTTCTGACTGACAGAGGGCCAATTTTTCTGCAACTCTAATCCAAAATTCTCTATGGGTGCTTTGCTGCTGGGCTGATAACGACTTTTGAGGCGATCCTTCGTGGCAAGTATGCCTGTCCAGACGGGGAAGCGGCTCCCTCCTGCAGCTGGTACAATACAATCATATTTTACCTTTGTCCTTGAAACGGCCATTTGGTATGTTGGGTCGAAGGAGCGACACATCTCCTCACACTGATCTATCAACCGTTTTTTTGGATTGTCAATAACATGAAATTTGCTACAGATGGGGTTGTGAGCTATAGGTAAAGAAGAGAAAAAAACCGCTTGTCCACAAAATGTTCGGTTTCTGTCAACCATTGGTACAGAGTGGCACTTGATTATAAAAAACATTGCTGTATTACTAACCGTCAGGCTCGCAGGGACTGTAGTTGGTTACCCACAAAATTATTACCAATGTCAGGCCCGTAGGGACTGCAGGTGGTTACCCACAAAATTATTACCACCATCAGACCTGAAGGGACTGTTAGTTCCTCCCAAAATTATTAGGTGTGTGTGTGTCATGGCATCATTCAGGGGTGCATCTATTTCCGCTTGTGAGCCAAACTCAATAATTGATCTGATCAAAATTCGCACAAAGGCAGGGTATGTTCACTTCTACTCCAACATTCGGCTTTGGGGAGCAATCGGGGTGGCAATGGCCAGGTGTGGCCTTCCTTCAAGTCGCTGATTTGGAAGAAGAATTCCTTTTAAGTGCAAAAAGAAAACAGCAAGCAAGTCCGAATTTCGTGATGAAAAGACAATCGGTTGTCACTTGGCAAGTAGCGCGGCACTAATTCAGGGACTGAAACCCGATCAGCTTGCACGCACACTGCAGGCCTGGTTTGCTAGTTGAAACTCACCCATTATGGCCTTTTGCTTCGGAGCTAGAACACAAAAGAAAGTCGACGGATTTACCGAAAGTGAAGTTGGTCAAGGACTGTTGCACCAACAAGCCTGCGGTGGTTCCCCATGCATGCGCCATTTGTTAGGCGTGTGTGTGTGTGTGTGTGTGTGTGTGTGTGTGTGTGTGTGTGTGTGTGTGTGTGTGTGTGTGTGTGT
>JAOWAR010160667.1:0-10513 GCA_028571005.1 Clathrina lutea
GAAGCCTAGTTGTCTGAGCATTGGCTTACTCACCGAGAGCGACCTAGCTGCGTGTTGATATGTCGTAAACCTTTTCCTTGGAGTACTTTCTCTTCCTACCAGCTGATTTAGTCGCTCCAGTTCGGCGACGCTTCGACGTGTGCATGTGGCCCGTCGAAGTCTCGACTGTGTTCTCACATCCGCATCGGGGCCCTCGACCGCCAGCTCGCCCGCTGAGCCCACTCGATGCTCACCAACGCAGTGGCCGAAGAAATCTAGCGAAGGGCCGCACTCGTCGCACCCTCTCTGGCAGTCATCAATCCAAGCACCATTCTCCTCCCGACAAAGACGGGCGATATTTTAGCAGCTTTCCGACATTTCGCGGCGTCCGGAGCGTCTTCAACCGCAGACGAAGTAGCCACAGTGTTTACGCATAACTGAGCAGCGCTGGCACAAAATTGCCAGTTCACTTGCCATTCCATCATGTTGCTCCCCGATGCAGGTGGTGAAAATATCTTGCTGAAGACCGCAATTGTCGCAACCTTTCAACACTCTTTCCCTCATCGCCCCCAATTCAACCGTTCTCCGTCCAACCGAGAAAAGGAGACGACAACACGGCTTCTTCATCCAGCCGAGTTCAAGATCTAGACATGCATCGCAGCGGCAGCCGCAAACCTCCGACTTGGTCGTTCGACGAGCTCGATCGACCGTCCCCGGAAAACTCTTCTTAAGCTTTCTTGGATTTGGCATTTTTCCGGCGCCAACTTGGCCCTTCTGGCTGCAGCTTGTTTGCGGCGGACCGCCTCTCTTTTTGCCAAGCGAAAACCCGCAAAAGACGACATGTTTTATGGAAAGGCAACCGCCAGGTCTCTACGCATTAGCGTCTTTTTTTTTTTTTTTTTTTTTTTTTTTTTTTTTTTTTAGTCGCGGAGTCGAGTTGCGGGAAGGCGCTCGCGAGTCGAGCAGTCGTTTGCGCGCGCAGCCTACCACCATGACCACCAGCGGAGTGCAACAACCGTGTGGTGGTGGTAGACGGGAGAGAGGTATTTATTGCTGATAAAACACCGCCTTATAAAATAGGTATCGCCACTGCAACGCTAACAAAACACCGCTCTTTTTTTCTTTTTCTTTTTTCGATGAACGACAGCAATGTTCAGTCTTCGTAAGCTTCGAGCAGCACTCGCCGTCCTTCACACGGAGCCCTTTGTAGAAACGACTAAGAGCGTCGGTCATTTCGTCGACAGTACAAGTTTCCACGTCGACCTATGGGGATATTTCGCTCCTTGCAAAACTCGTCAAAGAAATTTACCCAAAACGAAATGGCCACCTTCGTGTTCTTTGGGACAGCAGCATCTACAGGAGCATCCAGAGCGTACAGCTCTTCTCTTGTTGCGTCTCCGAAACGTGAAGGCGCTTCTGAAGGGTCTATTGCCACCTCACGTGCACGCAACAGACAGGCACGAAGACTGACCTCGGAGCGCATGGCAGGCACGCTTTGTATTCTTTCCTGACGGAATAGTCGCACCACATCATCAGTGAAGGCCATTGGCAGTATATCATAACGACAAAAAATCCCTCGTGCTCGCGCACAGTTTATCAGCAGGAAAACATGGAAAATTCAGCATAACACCTGAGAGCTGCAGGCGACTATTCAGGTGCTTTCCGTCAGGAAAGAAAAGCGTGCCTGCCAAGCACTCCCGAGGTCAGTCTTCGCACCTGTCTGTTGTGTGCACGTGAAGTAGCAACTGGCTGGACGCTTCAGAAGCGCCTTCGCGTTTCAGGGACACAACAAGAGAAGAGCTGTACGCTCTGGATGCTCCTGTAGATATGCCGCTATCCCAAAGAACACGAAGGTGGCCACTTCGTTTTGGGTAAATTTCTTTGACGAGTTTTGCAAGGAGCGAAATATCCCCATAGACGTGGAAACTTGTACCGCCGACGACTTGAGCGACGCTCTTAGTCGTTTCTACAAAGGGCTATGAGTGAAGAACGGCGAGCGCTGCTCGAAGCTGACGAAGACTGAACATTGCTGTCATCCAGCAAAAAAGAAATAATAAGAGCGGTGTTTTGGTGGCGTTGCAGTGGCGATAAATACCTGTTTAAGGCGGTGTTTTATCGGCAGTAAATTCCTCTCTCCGTACTGGTGGACGCACTCTGTGTGCATTTACGTGTTTTATAATACTGGCTAATAAATTGGGTTGGTTGAAGTATGGGACTAAATAGAATAAATTTAAGTATACAATAAATCCTGAGCCCGACCGTTTATCGGCTGATAAATTACCGAGGCTTTATGCCGAGGTAATTCAGGCGATAAACGCGAGGAGCGAAGGATTTGTTATAATTAATGAACACTTCAAAGCTCCAAGATTTTGCTCTAAAAACCATGCTTGCAGATCGGTCACACCTCCGGTCTTTTCTATGTACCCCACCCGCACCTCACTCACAACTTCGATCCTTATGGTGAGGCTTTTCGTTGTATCTCACGCCATCGGCTTTCTTTCCTGTGTTGAAGGTGCGACCTCGCCCAACCAGGTTTTTTTCAGAAAGAAAATAGCACAGCGAGCGCTGCTCAATTCCATTTTTCTTCGTGTTTTTTGCTGTTCGACTTCAGCTCTTTCTTAGTAGCGTCATGAGCGAAGAAGGAAGACATTCGTGTTTTGGAGACGCACCAGAAGGAGAACTGAAGGACCTGGTCTCCGCGGCTGTGCCGCGAAACATATAAAAGCAGCGACCAATTTGGGGGTAAACGTGTTCCAAGAATTCTGCTCGGAGAAGGGCATTACTGTCGATCTGAAGACTTTGCGACGGAAACGAATTAAATGCGGTTCTCTGCCATTTTACAACAGGCTACGAACAAAAATTGCCGGGTTCTACAAGAAATCATCTTACCTGGCTGCGACAGTGTCTCTTGGACGACATGCACATCATCGTTGATCTTGGTCGAAAAAAAGGCATTTATCACCAGTAAATACCTCTTAAAGGAGGTAATTTATCAGCTTTTACTTGTGATAAATTGTTGTGGAGTTTTTATGGGAGGAAATGGTATAAATACTTCTAAAATGTAGTCAGTATTTTCTTTGTGCGACTGAACGCATGGGAATCGCCACTGGCCACATGGTGGCGTACCAGCCAATGAGCACCAATTACTACATGCTAAATGTCCGCAGCCCGCAAGGCTGCGAGCCCAGTTACCTGCTGGGCTAGCACTAACTTGCAGTTATGTAAATGTTATTGTAGGCAAGTTTCAGCACACCTACAGCTGTGCCTATCACTACTACATGCCATAGGTTTTGTCTGCGGAAAGAACATTTCAAATAGTTATTGGTGCTCATTCATTCGGGCTAGCTGGTACGCCATCATGTGGCCAGTGGCGATTCCCAAATATAATGTGCATGCGTTCAGTCACACAAAGATAGTACTGACTAATGTTATTGACTAATACTGTGTGGTGGTTTGGCAACTATACATATAGTTGCCACTCTCCTCCCAAAATAGTATGGCCAGTATACAGCTCGCAGCCTTAATGCGAACCGCGAATGACATGTTCAACGCATTTTAATCAAGCTCCTTGTTAGCCTGGCGACTGGCTGCCCCAAAATAGGAGGTGGAAAGCTACCGAGAAGGCTAGTCCAGCCAAGTGAAAACTGAACTGAAGTGAAAAAAAAACTTCATTGTATTGGGACAGCTCAGCTGCAGCACAGTCAGCTGTGCAGTGTTGGTTGTGTCCGAAATGGGTTGTTTTGCCGTGCAGTCATAATCATCATGATCCTGTGCTTAATTATTACATGCATGTACCGCAAAATGATAATGATGATGGCTGCACAGCGAAACAATTTAAACCACCAATACTGCAGCTGGCTGCTGTAGATCGGCTGATTTACTACGGCGCCCAAAAATCTATTAGCCTTGTACCCAGACTTTTCCGTGTTCGAACTGAATCTGACCGGGCGCATGGTGCACAAATTTGAATTCAAAACATCGATTTGGAAGGTCATTGCCAACCTGCGCAACAACAAGGGAGATTGCATGCTTCGTAGGAAAGTGCTTGTGAAAAGTGGAGACAATGTGCTAGAGTAGGAAGTAATAGCTGTAGGGGGAGGACAAAGTGCACGAAAAGTTTGACTGTGCCGCGGTCTTGCGACTTGCTCTGCTTGAAAGGGTTCTGGCCTGGGGTTCTAAGGACGTTGTAAATTTATGAAAGTTATTTTGGTGTAGTTCTGTCTTCGGTGCTAGCCGTTTTCCGCCTAAATGAAAAATACACATAATCTTCTTTTTTCTACATGTACGTAGTCAGTGCTACAAGTCGGCGTGTGGTTGGGCACCAAAAATAAGACTAGTACATCAAATCATCGTGATCTACCAATGATAACTGTATTTCTTTTAAGAAAAAAATTACAGTGTACTGGTTGCAAAGCAGTGGACTGGCTGGCAACAGAAGGCAATGTTCCAACAATGGCACCGAGTCTTTTTAATGGAGGTGGCCTGAAGTAAACAATCATGCAAAAGCGGCATGGTGAAAGTGGTCACGATGTTCTCCAGTACCATGCAGGGTTATGATCATGTAAAACAACTCGATGTTAGGGAACAGCTAGGGAAAGAAAGATGAAAATCATGATTAATCTCGAGACTCACAAGGAATGTTTCAAATCTTGACGACTAACATCCGATTGTTCACTTTTTTCTTTCCTCATCAAACTTTTCCAATCACCTACAATATTATACATTGTTGTTTTTTGTTTATTGCAGCTGCCCATTGAGACCGGTGCCTGGTTCATGTGATGCTGC
Organism: Clathrina lutea; assembly: GCA_028571005.1. NCBI lineage: Eukaryota > Metazoa > Porifera > Calcarea > Clathrinida > Clathrinidae > Clathrina > Clathrina lutea. Next base: position 4,765 of record JAOWAR010160667.1, read on the forward strand.
AGCGTGCACAAAACCCACCGTAAGAAGGAACCCTAGAAATTAAATATAGAAAAATGCCCTCACATACCTTATTGCGGGAGTTAGCAAAATAAAAAAAACCCTGTATTGAACTACCCTTCATCCGATGTCAAAATCACATAATCAAAAATGGACACAATTAAAAAAAAAAAAAAAAGAGACAGACACCACCCATGTGACCGTGTCAAGACACCACAACAGTAAAAAGAGCAGATGAGTCATTGGCAACCTGCGCAACAACAAGGGAGATTGCATGCTCCGTAGCAAAGCGCTTGTGAAAAGTGAGACAGTGTGCAAGAATGGGAAGTAATAGCTGCAGGAGCGCACGAAAAGTTTGACTGTGCCGAGGACTTGCGACTTGTACTGCTTGAAAGGGTTCTAAGGATATTGTAATTTTATGAAAGTTAATTTGGTGTAGTTCTATCTTCGGTGCTAGCCGTTTTCCACCTAAATGAAAACCACACATAATCTTTTTTTCTACATGTACATAGTCAGTGCTGTAAGTGGACTGGCTGGCAACAGAAGGCAAATTGTTCCAACAATGGCAACGAGTCTTCTGGAGGTTGCCTGAAGTAAACAATTATGAAATTGCATGGTGAAGTAGCCGCGACGTTCTCCAGTACCATGCAGGGTTATGATCATGTAAAACAACTCGATGTTAGGGAACAGCTAGGAAAAAGACAGATGAAAATCATGATTAATCTCGAGACTCACAAGGAACGTCTCAAATCTTGACTAACATTAGATTGTTCACTTTTTCTTTCCTCATCAAACTTTTCCAATCACCTACAATATTACACATTATCGTTTTTGTTTATTGCAGCTGCCCATTGAGACTGGTGCCTGGTTCTTGTGATGCTGCAGCGTGCACAAAACCAACCATGAGAAGGAACCCAAGAAATTAAATATAGAAAAATGCCCTCACTTACCTTATTGTGGGAGTCAGCAAAATAAAAAAAAAACCCTGTATTGAACTACCCTTCATCCGATGTCCAAAATCACATAATCAAAGCGGACACAATATATATATAAAAATAAAACATAAAAAAAAAGCCCATGTACATGCATGTGACCGCGTCAAGACACCGAAACACAAAAATAGCAGATGAGTCATTGCTAACCTGCATAACAAGGGAAATTGCATGCTCCATAGCAAAGTGGTTGTGAAAATTGGAGACAATGTACTAGAATGGGAAGTAATAGCTGCAGGAGCGCAAGAAAAGTTTGACTGTGCGGACGTCTTGCGACTTGCAACGCTTGAAAGGGTTCTAAGGATGTTGAGAATTTACCAGCTAATTTGGCGTAATTCTATCTTCAGTGCTAGCCATTTTCTACCCATGAAGAAGACTACACATAAATCTTTTTTCTACATGTACGTAGTCAGTGCTGCAAGTTGGTGTATTGCCGGGCACCAAAAATAATATTAGTACATCGAATAATCGTGATCTACCAATGATAAGTATATATATATATTTTTTTTAACAAAAAATTAGTGTACTAGTTGCAAAGCAGTGGACTGGCTCGTAACAGAATGCAATGGTCCAACAATGGCACCGAGTCTTTTGGAGGTGGCCTGAAGCAAACAATCATGCAATTGCATGGTGAAAGTGGTCACGATGTTCTCCAGTACTATGCAGGATTATGATCATGTAAAACAACTCGATGTTAGGGTAACAGCAAAGGAAAAAGAAAGATGAAAATCATGATTAATCATGAGACCCACAAGGAACGCTTCAAATCTTGCAACTAACGGCAAAAGTGGTCACGACGCCCTCCAGCACCATGCAGGATTATGATCATGTAAAACAAACCCGATGATCTACTAAATTAAATATAGACATGTATAATTATTATAGAAAATGCCCTCACATACCTTACCGTTGGAGCCACCAAAAGATAAAAAAACAACATGTATTGACTTACCCATCACCGAATGTCCACATATTCAAAAACTGACAATAGAAAATAATAAAAAACACAGACCCCACACATGTGACCGTATCAAGACACCAAAAGAAGAAATATAGCAGATGAGGGATAAATTGAATGAATGAATATAATTAAAATAAGAAAGCCAGGGAGGCAAGACTTGGGAAAGAAACGGGTTAATAGGTGCACGAACAGACACAAGAATCGAAAGCCAGAGAGATAAGACAAGAGAAAGAAATGGATTAAAAGAACACAGAAGTTCAGTACTCCTCTGTGGTTTCACCCTCCTCCACAGAGTCAGTGCCGACCTCCTCGTAGTCCTTTTCCAAGGCGGCCAGGTCTTCACGGGCCTCAGAGAACTCTCCTTCTTCCATGCCCTCTCCAACGTACCAGTGGACAAAGGCGCGTTTGGCGTACATCAAGTCGAACTTGTGGTCCAGGCGTGCCCAGGCCTCGGCAATGGCCGTGGTGTTGGAGAGCATGCAGACAGCACGTGACACCTTGGCAAGATCACCACCAGGGACAACAGTTGGTGGCTGGTAGTTGATGCCAACCTGAGAGTGGAAGATAGAGATGCAGCAAGATCTATCAATGAAAGACAAGTGCGACCTTCAAAAAAAAAAAAAAAAAACTAAAGATGATAACACCAAGAAATCCACATCCACACAAACATACTGAAAAACAAGGCACACACCTTGAAACCAGTTGGGCACCAATCGACAAACTGGATAGTTCGGCGCGTCTTTATGTTCGTAATAGCACCGTTGACATCCTTGGGGACAACATCACCACGGTACAACAGGCAACAGGCCATGTACTTGCCGTGACGGGGGTCACAAGCCACCATCTGGTTGCTTGGCTCGAAGCAAGCGGTGGTTATGTCGGACACTGACAACTGCTCGTGGAAAGCCTTCTCAGCAGAGATAATCGGGGCGTATGTTACAAGAGGGAAGTGAATACGCGGATAGGGCACCAAGTTGGTTTGGAACTCGGTGAGATCAACGTTCAGCGCACCATCAAACCGCAGGGAAGCTAAACAGACAAATGCAGAAATACAAGTCCCATAAGTATAAAACAATACCAAAAAAAACAAAACAAGGCATGTGCGCAAGACAACGTAGAAAACTTTCTGTTTCTTTGCAGAATAAATATAAACTCAAAGATGTGAAAAAATACAAGCAAGATCATTTCCCAAAGAGCATGGGAACGCGACGTCAAGCAGCTCACCAGTGATGGAGGACACAACCTGGGCAACCAGGCGGTTCAGGTTGCAATAGCTTGGGCGCTCAACGTCCAAGTTCCTGGTGCAGATGTCGTAGATGGCCTCGTTATCCACCATGAAAGCACAGTCAGAGTGCTCCAGGGTGGTGTGGGTGGTCAAGACGCTATTATATGGCTCGACAACGGCAGTCGAAACCTAGAAGCGAAGAATCAAAAATCTTTTTTCATTCTCTCAGGCCACGAAGGTGCATGGCGAAAACATACATTGCTGGAAATGTTCACCTTTTTCAGAGCAGGTCAGCAAACATACCTTCGGAGCTGGGTAAACAGCGAACTCAAGCTTCGACTTCTTGCCGTAGTCAACAGAGAGGCGTTCCATGAGCAGGGAGGCGAATCCAGAACCGGTACCGCCACCGAAGGAGTGAAAGATGAGGAATCCCTGCAACCCGGAGCAGTTTTCGGCCTAGACAAGAAGAAAAGGCCCACGGGGAACAAGGAATGAATACTCGACAGGAAAGGTTCAAGGGTTGACGAGGAGTAGATAAAAATGCATCGACAAAGAGAAGAACAAAGCTTGGAAAACATCAGGGCAGGCGATCATCTGTCCTACCAAACGACGAACACGGTCCAATGTCTGGTCGATGTGCTCCTTGCCCACAGTGTAGTGGCCGCGAGCGTAGTTGTTGGCGGCATCTTCCTTGCCAGAGATCAACTGCTCGGGATGGAAGAGCGAGCGGTACTTTCCAGTGCGGATTTCATCTGCGAAAGACGCAAAAAGTCCATGTTCTCAGAACTTGAAACTCGCGCGTGGCTGACGGAGTGGTCAAGCCAAACTTCCAACGCTCAGGCATTGATTGCACGCATGTGACCGAATGCATCAGAACACCCTTCACATGAAAAAAAGAAACCGCAAGTACGAAACAAAAAAAAAAAGAAAATAAAAAGGGCATCACGTGCACCAGAACAATGTACTTTGTTCCGAGTGATCGGACCCCTTTCACTGAAATGAAAAAGAAATACGAAACACTTACCCACAACAGAAGGTTCCAAGTCGACGAAGATCGCACGTGGGACATGCTTGCCGGAGCTAGTATCGCTGAAGAAAGTGTTAAACGAATCGTCGGAGGCACCCTTATCAGCTGGCATCTGGCCTTTCTCGTCAATGCCGTGCTCGAGGCAGTAGAGCTCCCAGCAGGCATTACCGATCTGGCAACCAGCTTGGCCGACGTGTACGGAGATAACTTCACGCTGTGAAGGAAAAAAGGCGTGGATTGTGAGCTGCCGGTGGTAAAGTAAAAACAAAACACCTCACAAAAACGTACCATTTTGATAGATAATCAACGTCGAAGTGAAAATGAAAGGGTGGGAGAGGGCGGATTGGTTGAAGCACCTGCTCAAGATGAGTAACGGCCTTGCGCAAGCAGATCAAACAACTCAAACCCGAGGACAAAGGCACGATGTATTTTGTATGTGACCAAAGTTGTCATGTTCACGCGACCATCCAATCAGCAACAGGTTTCCGTTACAATCCGTTTCTTCCCGCCACACTATTTGAAAACAAATTTAAAATCGTGACGTCACAGATTTTGATTGGGAAAAAATATAGCCAATGGCTTCGTTGAACTTTTTCTTTCCTGTGCCGTGCTGTAGTCAACGTGGCCAGATCTGCATTTGCGCTTGCGCGCGAATTTCTGGTACAGCTATATTGCCAGTAATAGCAGTTCAGCATGTTCAGCGCTCACATGCAGAGGCGTAGATTGTGTTGTCATGTTGAGACTGTCATGTTGATGAAGTCGAGCGTTGCAACTCGAATTTACAGAATTTTATTGGAGGAGTTATCATCATGCATGGGAAAGATAAGGGTTGAGACCACCAGTCGATTTATGTCTGCTTCATGAGCCTTTCCCCAGGCTTTTTATTGTAGCCTGCCCGGCCCTGTTGAACGCTCACGGCCAGCTCCATGCCTCGGACTGAGCCGGAGACCACACAGTCAGTGCATTACATTGATGCCGGACAACACCGCGAAGCCTATCAAAGTACATGCACATCTATCATCAGTGATTCACCACTGAGGAGCACGCACCAAGGCTTTGCGTCACTGGTAACTTTGTGCCTTTGATTGACTGAGGTTTCTTCGCGATCTCAAGGAGGAAAGATTAAAAAAAAAAAAAGTGACGAACGGTAACTGAAAAGCTGAAAAGTCGATCCGTAGGAAAAGATGCCTTCCTGCCAAGTTTGAATTGATTGCTAATTCATTCAGCCTAGATTATGCTATCAGTTAATTTAATTTCAGCCACAATCTGTCATGCTAGCTACAGCGCGTAAATATAATAATCTGACAAAAAAAAAAAATAGGCTCAAAGGCGGCTTGAATAAGAAAGAAAAAAAAAGGGTAATCACTGTCTGAGTGCCCCTCAGTCCAGGTGGCTTAGGCCTGACTTTTGAGAGAGAGAGAGAGAGAGAGAGAGAGAGATGGGGAGAAATGGGGGGGGGGGGGGGGGGGAGAAAGAGAAAGGGGGGGGAGTTTAGTAAAAGATCGGGCCGTTTTTGGCCGTTTTTGCTGGGGATGGGAGAAGCACAC
>JAOWAR010160678.1:0-10512 GCA_028571005.1 Clathrina lutea
TGTGACGGACATCCACACACACACACGGACACACACACGTTAATTATCGTTTGTGGAACCACCTACAGTCCCTACGGTCCTGACGGTGGCAATATTCTTTCTTCTGCCTCAGGACATTGTTCTGCATAGAAAAGGGCCTTGAGTGTGCGTGCGTCCTTTTGTGTACCACAGAAAAGCTGCTCCTCATGATGTCTTCGTGTCTGAAGTATACCTGTGTACCTATTGTATGTCCATGGGGTTGTGTACCAGTGTGTCCTGGTGTTAGTAGCCTGTGTCCGTAATAGTTTATCTAATCTAGACAATGTTTATTTAATAAAGTAGCTACAGACATTCATGTCTTCTGAGCAAAATTTTCTTTCAGTTTGTTGCTTCTCTGTCACGACGTTGAGACAACAGAGATTATCCTTCCTGGTATAGAAAAGGGCGCAAGCTAGACGAGATATTCAGATTGTTCTATTGTTTACGATGATTGTGACTAATTGTTACAGGGAGCCTCCAGGACAGTTGACATGTGCTGATTTTGAGCCTGTCTGAATGCTATGGTGCTGTGTTGTACTTGCTCCTCCTTCATATTACCACAAACATGAGCAGAGGTTTCTCCCCTATGTACACGGCAAAGACGTCGTCCTTCCACATTGTTGGCTTGGTTTTATGTGGTCTGCCCGTGACTGTACATTTTTAAGTACATGTGAAGGAGAGATGACAACTATCAATTGTGAAATGCCCAAATTTTTTCAGCTACTACCGTGGCTGCAAATACCTACTTGAATAGCTCGGCCTATTTTATCATTCTCGTCAGAAATGCTATAGGGATACTATTGCGGTCTTAATTCATAAGCATCCACCATGTGCTATGCATTCCACCAACCTGTTCCATATCATGCTGCTGTTGTATGTTTTCTATTTCCTGGGTGTTGTCAGCATGCACAGGACCTTCCAGATCATAGGGCTGCAAATAGGCAAATTCTTACAGGTTAGTAATTGTCCACTTGTATTTTCCAGTTGTCCTTGTTAGTGTGAATCGTAAATTGTGCTCTTTCCGCCTGATTACCTTCAATCCCTTTATCTCCATTCAAATATTTTGTTCTGCTTGGAGTAGAACTAAAATTATAAAACGGAAGGGCTGATCTCCCTCTATCATTGACCTGAGCTGCTTTCATTTTCAAAATTCAACTTCATTTCCAACTCCGTGTACTCGTTGAACCAAATCTACTAATTTCTAGTGTCACCCAGATATAGCAATCCAACATTCTCCGGCGCTTAGTGGCTCCCTGTTGACAGCGCAGTGCCTTGCTCCATCTGCCAATCACTCGTCGGCCTGCAGCCCTGACACACACACTTTTAGACTACAATGGATATCGTTTTAACATCTTTGGCAATGATCCACCATTCCCTTGCTTTTTCGGTTTTGTGCTCAAATAATTCGAGCCAAGTTGATCTATAGTTTAGATTTCTGTGAATACAATCTGATCGTTATAAAGGGTTGTACGTGAAAAGATACTTTTGGAATATCAGGGAAGGAGACAAGGGTTTATTGCTGTTTTTTTTTTGCTAGATGTATTGAAAATATTATGAACGAAGGGAAGAAGTTTACCTCAGAGGACACGGATTTTGTGCTTGGGATGGAGACATAAGTAATTTCTGACCAACATGCGATACTGAGGCACACGCACATGTGAAACTCTAGGCAGATACTGTGTTTGCTGTGGTTGAACCAGACACGCTTAAGTTATAGGTGAATGCTTTTACGCTGCTCTTTGCTCTCACCACTGGGCAGGTTGGTAGAGCAGCAATGGCTGACTAGCAGAGCTTTGTGCAAACACAGCAGCCGTGGAAATAGCCCAGAGGAAGTTTATGAGGCAACTATATGTCTTTATTTGCCTATTTCCTACTATGCAGAATATTTTCAAAGTGAGGCCAAGTGTAGATTCCTAATTACATTCCTCCAGGCTTACTGTTTCATGACTACACTATAAGAACAAAGCTCTACTAGATTAGCAAGGACGTAAATCAGGAACCATACTCAGGCTGAGCACCTTGTTGAGCTCAGCCCATGCTCTCCCGTTTTACTGCCTTGCTCATATTTTCCTACAGTGGAATCAGCCCAAAATGTGAAAATCTTTGTTTGATTTTTAAAAATTGACGAGATGGCGAATTGCCTCCAAACGTTTAAGGCTGTCTGTTCTTGTCGAAGACAATTCCCTAACTGAAAAATAATGTCTATTTATTGCCATGGCAACTATGTGGTAAAATGTGGTTAAAGATTTCTACATGTTCCACTACATAAGTCCAACCTTTTTCGCTTTGATGTTGTAGAAGGGGTTCAATAGGCACTTAAAGCACTGGAAACGGAATTTTCCCAATTACGTCCTGCGAAAAACAATCAAACAAAGGTGCATACCTCCAAACGTATGCCGCACTCCTTAATCTGGGTGCTGGTGAGCCAAACGGCCAACTGCGGAAGAAGAGTGACCTTCTTGGGTTTGTCCGAAGCCATGTCGAAAGAACAAGCGCGCGTGAGACACCGCCACAGCGGAACGTTGTTGACAACTCACTTCAACGCGACTGTCACTGCGTCGACGGCAGAGTTCGCGCGCTTTCGGATGTGTTGGCCTGAGCCGCCGCGCTCATGTTGCTATGTAAACGTCCCACCCCCACCGATTTTATTTTCCGTTTTTAACCCAAAATGCCCCCAAAAGGAGAACGGGCCTGTCTCCCTTGTTCTGCGCTCAAAAATCCTGGTTTTTTGAAAATGGGGAATACTTCAGGACCAAATCTTCTATTTGGCACAATCATGAATAGGCAGTCTTGACCACCTTTGCCAGGGCTGCTGCTCAAACGTTTTCACATTTTAGACTGATTCCACTGTATGACAATTGGGAACACCGTGAGCCACGCAAATTTTGGTCGGTCTCGAACAAATCTAAATAATCCTAATTATAGATCGATTGGAAATTGACACTATGCGATCTATTTATGGCAAATTTCATATCAACATCACATCAGAGAAAGTAACTAAATGAGACCATCAGTGCAAGCGTGGGCACAGAGTCGCCCATTGATACTATGGACACTCTCGTCAGAGCGCAGTTCTCATATGTGCACATGCTTGAAAAACATTTCACTGAATTGAGATCAACAAGATGACGATGATCGATATTGAGAACTGTCTTTGATCATTGAACTAATGACATACTTGGCTTGATCAGTAGACATCAGATGCACATAATATATTTCTACTAGTATGTTCCAACTTCACTGTCTAACGGGTGAAACATTCATTGGTGCAGCCTTCCGTTGACGCAGTAACCTGCTCCGAACACCGTGCGATTCTGAAAATCAGTCATCTTACACCATCAGCTTAAATTATACGTACCTGAGGTACCCGTTTGTTGTTGTCTATAAGTTAGTATTAGGTCAGTTAGCTTCCCTACCTGAGCTGTAGAGGGTTGACAGACGTCTTTCCAAGTCTCTTCCAGGCTTGATGTTATCGCTTGCTCAATGATAAACTCATTGTGGTCGTTGAATTCAGAAGAGCCGAACTTCACATGGTAGATCGGGAAGAGAGGAAAGAGCATAAGTTGGACGAGCAACGTGTTGGAGGTATCCTTGGCGGATTCACTCAGAGACCACATCTTGTTGAAACCGAGCAGGAGCATGAGACCAGCCAAGAACACTATGAAGACCATGATGAGCTTGCCGAACTTTGTGAAGAACCGGACTCGCAGGACCTGTTGGAGACTCGCGCCAGGTTAAGACTTGAGTTCACGCCATCCTTTTCTTTCGTGGAAGAGTCGATTGTGGTGCGCTGCAGTCACTATGTAATCAAAGTGCTCGCTGTAATTTGTCAAGGATTCAGAGGTGCTGGTTTCTGTGAGGAGCAGCAGAGCTGTTTTCGAAGGGCAGTCATGTCGGAGGAGGATGAAACGAGTTTAATCTAACACATCCTCTGCCTTTTCTAGAAACTCCTTCCATTTGGTACGTTCATCTTGCTGCAACTTCACTAAGCTGAAATTGGTATCCTTACCAGCAGGCGGCAAGGCATTGTGCTTGATGACCATGTTCTTGACTTGCTTGATGTAAATCTTCCAGACCATCAGAAGTGGGTAATTGTAGTCATCGATCATTTTCCAGAACTCTCCAGCCAGGGCCAGAAGCCAGGCTGAAACCAGGAGCACTTGAATCCGATAGTTCATGTATGCTCTGATGAAAGTCAGCAAGGCGAAAGTTAGAGCCTCTTCACTAACGACATACAGCAGCATGTTGACAGAAGGGAAAACCACAAAAACCGGAAATACCGAGACCTATTTATTTTACGACTGTATCGGAAATGGACAAAAACAAGGGAACGAGAAAAAGGAAGATATCAAAAAATCATAAAGCAAAGCTATGATTACAGCCAGGAGAATCATTGGTAGTGACCAGAGTATACCGAGGAGAAGTTGAACATAAATGCAACAAGAAGGCTCCGGGCATTCTAGTTCCTTGGGCACTGTAACAAGCCCACGCAGGCTGAAGATAAGTGTTGTTGCGATGGTACTTGGCCAGCGAACAGGCCGTTGCAAGATTTTTGCAAGCGATTTTAAAAAAGAGAACAGGTCATTTTCTCGAGAATGGATAAATTTGGGAAAGAGCGCTAGGATATAGGTTCCCAAAACTGCGGTAATACAAAGCAGGGGTATTGCTACACATTTAGAGACGGTTGAGAAAAGGAAGGCCCGGAGCAGTCGGCCAATGTTTTTGCCAAGTTCACATGGTAATCATAGCTGTCTTCATCAAAACGGGATAGCCAAAAATATTCATGATGATGTAGAAAGGAAAGAAAACATACACGATCAAGACGATGATGAAAACCAGACAGCTTTTAACCTCTGCAAAACCCTCTTACCGAGGAAGCCATTGGCACTGAGCAGTCCACCAAAAGTCCAGTGCACTGGGAAGTGATGTTGTGAAAAAAGTTTTCTCGAAGAGCAACAGTTTTTCCTGCTCAAACAACCGCAGATGCATCTTCTCTTCTGTGCCCCATGACTGGATGAGTCCTAGAGCTTGAACAGCTAAGGATACCTGTCCAACCATTAGAACAAGACCAAGAATACACAAGAGAACTCTAAACATTCTCAGAAACAAGCCTCTTTCCAATGGGCGCAATGCGCCATTCTTCATCTCACAAACATAGGATGGAGTATGCTGCATCAAGAGACTTGCTGAGGAGGGGAGGTTCTGCCTCACTGGATCGGAAAAGCAAAGCTTCCAGGCTTCACCGATGTCGGATTTGTTGAGGGACAGGGTCAGATTGTCTTGGAAGCGTTTGACCGCTGAAAACACTACGCCTCTGTGTTGCATCCTGTTCAGGCTCTTCCAGCAAGAGGTTGCGGTTGCATTATCCACCTCGGAATTTAAGTTCGCTTTGATCCAATACTGCATCGAGAGAAGATCAAGGATGTTATTCTTTCCAAGAAGGCCGAAAGAATATACCCGTGGATAGCTCACTGGAACAGTGAGATAGGCGTGAGGAAACGTCTCGTGCTCAAAAATATCGCTCCCTTTCTCTACCCGAGTAAGCACCCAAGTGAGGGGCGTTTCAGCATCAATGGAAGTCGGGTATCCGTCCACAGAGCATGATCCTGGGTAGTATGTCTTGGTGTCCACCTCCAGGCGAATGTAAAAGAAGATGAGCGTTGGTGTGGAATCCTTTGCTGAAAGACCAGCGGAGAGCTTGAGAGCAGATCTCGAGTCCGGATAGAGAGAAAGTAACTCTTCCAGCGATGTGTTGTCGCAGGCGGTGTTCAGGAACTCGACTTCTGCTGTGGACGGCTCGTGATAAGCTAGGGGCATGCTCAGAGTGCGAGCCGCCATGAACACCAGAAAGCAGACTATCAGAGGTAAGCAAGTCATTTTGAATCGTCTGATGACTAAGCCACAAATGCCGCGGTCAAGCCTGACGGGCGATGTAGTTCAAAGAAAGGCTTCTGACGAGAGAGGTTGGTACACTAGAAGAAAGCACTGTCCTTTACATGCGATTTGGGGTACACAAGAGCTTTTCATGGCACTTTGAACATGGTGTCTGCACGACTAAGACTTGACAGCGCATGCACCTAAGTTCCAAAGCAGCGAGACCGAGAAAAATGGCGTCAAAAGAAAGGCTTCCGAAAGAGAAGGCAGTGAGCTTCGGTTCTAAAGTGCGCTCTTTGAGAGTGCTTTGACCCGAATTGGATGCTCTTCAAGGCATAAATAAAGTTTTGGAAAGACGTCATCAAAGATAACGTGGCCCTACTCGAGCTGCTTCCTCTCAAAGCGCATTGCAGCTGCGGCTGTCGTGACTCGTGCCAATGGCTGAGACCACCATTGTCGAGTGAGACCCATTTTAAAATTTTTGATCGGAACCGGACGGTCGAGATTTCACCGTGTCATTCCAAAAATGCCCAGGAAATTAAAATAATTATATAGACTGCTCTGTTGCTATGCCAAGAACGCGGGAAATTCACTGTGTCATTAAATGGACACAAAGCCATTCACAAAGCCCGAAGCCCTTCCCGCTCCTCGATGTATCGAGTGCCGATCATCAGTAGAGTAGCTTCCCTCAAGTATCGGCTCGAGTCGCCAAGAGCCAAGGCCTTGCTGTTCCTTCGTTTTCGGTCGCACTAATTTTGTTGGAGTGCATTTCGTTTACTGTGCCGCCACTTCGCGTCGCTCTAACTGTGCCGCCAGTTTGCGTCGCCCTGAAGAACTATTCAACACAGTAGGCGTGCAGTCAAGAGCCTTGGCCACCCGAAGGCCGCCTTCTTACAGCTCTATCACTAATGGTCGCTAATACATTTTTTAATACCTCACTAAAGGCATCAACGTCAACGTCAACCCACTTATCATCTCCACACGCAAAGTCAAATACGTCATCAGCTGCAGTGCGCGTCAGTTATGTATATTTCACAGCAGTCAGTCAGCAATAGCACTGAAATAAAACATAGTACTGTTCTGCTCAGTTGAAAGATGACATGTTCAACGTCTACCATAACCAGCTGCAATGCAACAATAGAGAGAGAGGGGGTGAGAGAGTCAGAAAGATTTGAGGCGGAGGAGAGAAAGAAATTAAGGAAGACAGCGAGAGATTAGCGACTCGGTCTTGTTTTCCCAAGCAGTGTAATGAGACCATGTTCACCATTAGCAACTTCTGGACAGGCAAGCGGCCGAAAGACAGACTCTACAGCACATTAGACACCGAGTCGTCCGCAGCAAGTGGGAGATTTCAGGCAGGCACTGATGCGCTCCATTTGTTCAGGTCGGTGTGGTTCCGGACAACCACCGTACGATCCAATTAGGGTTGAAAAGATTTTCAAGGAGAATGGCATCCCAATTGTGTTCCCAGAGCTTGTGAGCATGTGCTATTCTCAGTCAAACCTTTGCAACTGGTTGCAAAAAAGGATGTAGCTACATTCGTACAATTTCATGGCCTGAGTGATTTGGGTGTAGCTGGCATACAATTTGGGCTTGTCAGTGAGCCAGCAACAGTTCCATGAATTCCTTTAGCAACGGCACACAACAACAGCATGCTCAATAAATAAATGAAGTTATTGCCACCGGCCAAGACAATCCTTGTCCTGCGGAAACATTCATAGGGAGAAATTGAGCCTATCCGGTGCTCAAGGCACCTCTGGTCGTTGCGAAGGCAGCCATCAACGAGCTTCATTTCTCCGACGAGAAGAAAATTCAGGGTGTTGAAACCAATAGAGAGCCTCACAAAGCTTTGCTTTGGATAAATGTATAGGAGTTAGAGCTTGGTTAGTTCGTAACCAACTGTGCTTTCAACACAGCGTGGTTTTAGACGAGGCTGTACGCTACTGAGCCTCGTTTTCGACATTTTTGGACCCTTTCGGCGATTACCTGACATGTATCTTTGGAAAGAAGAGGTGTTTCGGAAAGACACGGTCTAATCTTTGGGCATGCGCGTGCACCTCCCAACTTACCTTCAGGCATAATATCCCGTGAATAATCCCAAAGCAACACACGAGGAAAAATATTGAAAATATATCAATTTTCAACTGAGATGTTTTTTTGTCGACTTGAGCCCCCCTGTTTAGTTATCCCTCAGAATTTGACTTTCCCATTAGCTTTTGGTAACGGATCACGTGAACATTACAATGCGCAAAACAAATTAATGTAACTATGCTATTGGCACCCCAATGAACTCCTTTAAACTATCCGCGAACACCTTAATTTTAGCTGCTCTGCAAGTCGAAAAGTTTTGCAACTTGACTAAACTTTTGCCGTTTAGGATTTTGGTGACGTCACGTGATTCAGACCTGTACAAGCAGGGCTAGGGTCTGGGTTATAGGCAAGGGTTTCACTTTCAGTTTGTAGTTAGTTTTTTTCGGTTTTGCGGTCAAGGTTTTGTGACAGCTTAAGCTTACGATCCGGTCACGCAGAGGTATGGGTATAAAAATAAAATTGCATAGCAACAACGTTGCTAGTGTCCAGGGACCACCCCTACCCTATACTACTGTAAAGGGGTGAGTATGTGAAAATGTTATGTGTGGGTGTAGGTTTTTCTCTTTTCTTTTTTTCTTTGCAGCCCGTCCGTTTATCTAGCGTGCTCTGTGTCTGCTGCAGTATCCCCGCATGACCAGGGAAACATCTGTTATATCTCCATTCTCTCCCGGCTGTAGCTGCTCCCCAGTTGTAGACCCTAGCGTGCTCCCGGGTTCAGCCAGCTACATGAGCTTTTAAAGTGATCACGGCTTCGAGCACGATCAGCTCTCCGTCCATACCTTTTGGGTTTACGTTTTGCGGAACCTCGTAGATGAGGAGGTCCTTTGTAATTCAGGCGTTCAAATTCAACAGCAAAAGTGTGGCTTTTATACAAAGAACAACAAAAAAAAGTGCAAGGCGGAGTGCATTGGCGTAGTTCATGGGTCCGTCTACTTTATTTGAAGCTTGTACTTCACGGATTCATGTTAGAAGAAAGAGTTCTCCTAGGACAGAAGGTAGGAGGATTGTGAGGAAGTTTCCCGAACTTTGAACGAATTAGCCATCCAAAAGTTTTAACGCAAATCACGAAGTGAAAAACTGCACACTTCGAACTAAACGAGGACAGATTTGTGATGCTTGGTGGACTGCGATGGGTCGATGCGCACGCCATTTGTTGGTAGAGTACAATTTCCCATTGACCATATGATCAACCTGGGCCAACCCAATCCTCAACCCCAGCTGTGAATGAAAGTTTCCACATTTTAGAAATTATACATGCATTGCTTGGCAATCAAAATACTGATAGGCAAACACAGCATTTTCACTACGTCAACATATACTAGAGAGACGAGAAAGAAACAGCTTGCCCGGTTAGTGAACGTGATGAACTGGATGTCTTTGCCTTGAAGATGGAAAATACAGAGAACTATTCGGAAATGATGCAACTGAAACAATGGTCAGGGAAATGAGCCTACTGGCAGCGCTTGCAGATTAATTCTACGAAAATTTTATAACTATAGTTCACACAGGAACCATGCTAGCAAGATCACTATCAGTGCTGTTTATGCAGGACACTTAGGAAGACAGTTCGGTTTATTGCTGAGATTCAGGCAACGTTATTTGAACATTTTCATCATTTTTCGAAAAACGGACCCTGGAACTGAATCCACCACTCCGATTCCCTTCTTCGGGTAGTTCTTCACGGTCGACACACTCGCCACCGTCATGTGGAGTGATGTAGATAAGACATTCGAACACCTGAAGAGTGAAAACGGACAGAGATGTTGAGACTTCGCATTTTTCATAAGGGAGCTGTGTTTATTCTGAGTACCAACTGACTGCAGCCACTATTACCACAAACAGAATCCTTCCCTCACACGAACTAGAAACACATGCAGGTTGTTGCTTACAAGGCCACAACTGCTTTTAGTCGGGTCATTAGCGGCTTTATGCAAGTGACTCTAAAACTATAACAGAGCCATGGTTGCTATCAATGTGTGCATGGTTCTCTATTTGCAAATACATTGTGTGTAATAGTGTGAAGGATAAAAAAAAAGTTGTTGATGATGTATATTCATTTCATCAGCTCCTGACTGTCTCTGCTATAATACAACTGATTTTGGATCTTGCAGTTATACCTATACTGGGTAGAAGACAGTCCAACCACACTGTGGTCCGTTTCTTATCTAGCTTAGAAAGGTTGTGTACCCTGTATAAACTAGACTGCTAGATCCAGAGTCAATCATGCAATGTAATTGTTTCATTAATTGTGCTGGCTGAGCATGCACGGCACTTTGAAGACGTGAACATATCTGGTTAATCCTTCACTTTCTAGACCTCTGGCATGCACCGATCAGAACGCACCAGCTTAGAAATGGTACAGATTTGAATACATCAACTGTCAAGCAGGAGGTGCGGTCCATTATTATAGCCCACGACAGTGGGCTATCTTTTCATTTGGGTAAGGTTTTCGTCATCTTCTTCTTCTTCTTCTTCTTCTTCTTCTTCTTCTTCTTCTTCTTCTTCTTCTTCTTCTTCTTCTTCTTCTTC
>JAOWAR010160689.1:0-10512 GCA_028571005.1 Clathrina lutea
AGTGAATCACGTAGGACGTGCTCTCGTCGCCACGCTTGGTGCTGACACTTTCTCAACATCTTCGGGCATCGGACTCAACCGTGTGGGCGATCGAGTATCCTCCGCTGGAAGATGCGACATTGGCCGTCCTTTTTTGAGGATGGTCCGATGGCGTATTCGGATAACGCGAGTGACTCTCGTCTTCTAGGTGAATTGGTACCGCAGGATTGAGTCCGACCCAACCTGTATCTTTGTTTTTCTCCTAAGGCGGGCAAAGCCCAGGACCTGGGTGCGAACACACTTAGAAACATTTTCCGGCATGAAAGTTTCGAGTCATCCGCCGAGGCACGATAAGCAAGCAAAGCTGCAAAGCTGATAGCCGCATGACTCCACCACATCCAGGGGTCGGGCCCAATACCTTGTCTTCGTCTATCTCCATGCAAAGGTCCAGCTCAAGTCACTGTCTCTTTTCTCAATGTGGAACAAATCGTGAGAGCTTTGCGCTTTTGAGGCCAAGAGCTCTAGCTCCGTCACATGGTCCGCAACGAGCGGGTTGACGCCTTCGCACGAACCTCAGTGATGACTTCAGGTCGTCAAGTGCAGCGGCAAAAGTTGATAATTAAGCATCTTGCCGAATTCGGTAGGCAGAACTGCGACGGCATGTTTCCCTCGCAGAGCCTCTTCCACGCATTGAGAATATTTTCGTTGCTGACCCCTCAAACGCAGCGAGCCCAGTAGGCCGCATTCACGCAAAGCTGCCTCCATATGCATACTGCGCTCCATCCGTCAGGGATACTGCGGTACTGAACTTGCCTAACATTTCAAGGCGAAACAACTTGGACGTCCCAGACATGACTTTGAACTGGCAGTTCCCCGGCCTTGTGCTGTCGCTAGCCGCTACAACGCTAGCTCTAGCTTGCGCCATCGACTATGATCTAGCGCCTTAATTCGCCTCACCTATACGTACGTTTTTTCTCAAGGGGTGGGCCTTCGAATGCCTTCAGCCAGTCGGCAAGTATGAAATCGCACACACCTTTTTTGCTTTCTTCATGGCAAGGATCCGGATACTGTTTGGTGTTCGAGCTTAATATTTTGTGGCAGGCCCGCCGGCCAGCGTGCATGTGCACCAACGTGAAGGATAATTTCCTCGCGCAAACTAGCGATGGTTCAAGCACTCTGAACTATTACAGAAGAAGGAGAATTCTATTTCGCGGATTACTTTCCCAAAAGAGGTTGAACCCTCGTTGAGGTGATCTCCCAACATGTACTTCTGCTGGCGGAGAACGCTGGCTAGATCTTTCGCTTTCACCGCTGGTTTAGGTCCCTTGCAACACCCCTCTCTTTGAGGTAGGCTTTTACACTGATCATCACGTTTTGGTTGTCCGTTTTGTTGCGGCAGAGATGGCTTCAGTACTTATTCTCCACAACGTTTCCAAAGCAAGCCTACTTTGGTACCTGTTCGTCCTCAGCGGAAAAAACGGCCTCGAGCTCGACAGCGTCAAGAAGATCAAACTGTGGCAACGCCATTCTTCTCTATACGTCCTCGCAATTAGCATGCGCAATGCATTGCACGGTTCCTTTTTTGGTTTGAATATTGGCGCCAAAAGAAAAGAAGGCAGGATTGGAAGCGGAGAGGTTGTGATTTTCCTGCTTGCGTGTTAAAGAGGGTGTGATCGGAAATTCCCAACCTCTTAGGGGATGGAGAATTTGTATGGGTGACGTCACGGAATTGCGAGAAGAACATGTTAAAACTAGTGCTGTCACGATATATCGATATATTGATATCATGATGCCCATCAATTATCGATATCGATATCACGATAATGTACGCACGCATGCAACTCCATTTGTCACGCATGTAGTCTGCGTGGTTGGGGTTCATGGCCTCTTGCAAGCTTGTGGTTTTGGACAGCGACTATGACACTTTGAAGGCTTCTTCGAGTGTGTAATCATGGAGGCGGGCGCGGCAGAGTCAAGAGCGAAGCTGCAGCTGCGGGCACCGAAGAATGCAAAGTGAATGTTGTGGCGACACTTCGGCTTCGAAGTTGTAAGGGGTGAGATCCTTGACGAAAGGCATGTTCGGTCCAGGACATGCGAGGTCGCCCTCCAGTACTCTGGCAAAACCACCAACCTGAAGAGCTACATGTACCTCTTTCACCATCATCAGGAATTGCACAAGGGTTTGGAATTGAAGGCGCTTCGCGTGACCCTAAGTGATCGATGATTGGGCAATTTGCGAGTCGCACCACGAAGGCTACGGCTGCAGAGTTATCGATCATTACGGACGCGACCGTAAGCTTTCTTGGACTTGTGGCCAATGAGTCTCGTGGAGGGTGCGGGCTTTCGCTCTCTCATGGCTTCAGCTGCACCGGGCTACATTGTGCCTTCTCGCTCAACAATACGGAGGACTTGCAAGGGGAAGTACTCGAGGTGCTGAAGACGGGTGGCAGGGTTGGTCTGATAACGGACTACTGGACATCGCGGCGCGCAAACGACACTTACCTAGTCACCAGACATGAACATAGAGCCCCATCACTTAGCCATGCTCTGCATGTAGATCTGCCAATATTTATATCAACATATTACCGGCTGTCATGGCCAATAATCTATATCAATTTTTGAGACCAGTAATCAGCACTAGCTAAAACAAACTGTGAACGAGTCGGGTGCAGAGTTTGGTTCGGCAGGGGTGTACATACAGTGTACGATGCATGCATCGGTGCACGCATGCTGACATATTCAAGAAAAAAAATGTAACCAGTGCAAGTTCTGTTTCCATGACGTCATCGGTCAGGCGGCTCAGCCGAAAACCTCCACGCCATTCGGTTCAGACATTGATTGGAAGTGGAAGTCGGACGAAAATGCTACTCGTCATGCTGTCAAGACTTTAGCGACCTCAAAATTTCAGTTCCAAAATCGGCAAGTAGCGCCAAACCTTAAGTCGTCAACCGCTCTATTTTATTCGCAAATGGCGAGTGGATGTAAGGCGAACGCCAAGAACGCATCTAAGAGATGCCTTCGCCCCTCCCTTTTGTATAACTCTTTCTCTGGCGATCATTTTCTCAATCTCCGTTCACGTGTTCCAAAAAGTCGCACGAAATCTTTAGGGAGGGGATGGGTTCGTTCGCACCGTTCGCCGAATGCTGGCTACGCGCCTGCTGGTGGCATGACGACGAGGAAAACTGCCCCACAGGTCGAAAGTTGTGCGCGGTTGGTTTTGTTTAAGCCATCTTTGATATTCTGATGCAGGGTAGTTGACAGAAAATGGTTGAGATATATGTAAGTACCACGTCCCTTAGAGAGCTTAACAAGAAAGAGTTGCGGTGACGTGTACGTGCTCACCCGTCCCTGATCACGAGAGAGCTCGATTGGGAAGTGCATATCATCCGGATCCCTGAGAAAGAAAGAGTTGGGAAGACTGTGGGAAACAATAAAAAATACGACAAATAAGAAATACGACAAAGGAAATTCATTTTAAGTATGTAACAATTTTTCTACAGCTCAACCTCGTGTTTGAATGGTTCGACATTTGCTATTGTCAGTGAAGAAGGAGACACATACAAACTGAAAACGGAACGTGTCCATGATCGCAGCTCCGGTAGCTTAGTACAAGGAGGATTGTGTTGATGAAAGTTGCCCTTGTGATATCAGCACAGCTACAGTCAATGTCTCAAATCGTTGCAATAATCTTTAACATCAGTTTATTGCCAGCGGCATTGCAGCAGTGCGGATATTAAGAAATTCAAAGGGAAGTGAGGCAGTGGAAAGATGGAAAGAAGCACACTGGAATATATCCCAATAGTTTTATTCTCAGCAATCCCTGTAAACAACTTGCACAAGCAGAGCACCGCCTGCTGGCGAAGGGACAGTTCCAACTCGCCTTGACCGGCTTCGGATCAATCCGCCGGCATCGTCGAAGCTAGGTACGGATAGAGAGAGGTTCTGTAGACCGAAATTCGGAAACGTTCACGACTCACGGTTAGGTTTGACTACCCGGGACTTTCTGGCACAAACTGTCGGATGCTGGAGACCTAGGATTGTGGAAATTCAGAAAAATGTCCTGGTACCAGTGTGCCTTATGCGTCACAAACTCAACACGACTTCATTGCCGGGGCGGACCTAATTATAATCGATTTACCCAACCCCGGCCAGTCTAACCTAACCAAGCTTAACCTAACCTTACCTGAACCTGAATTTAACCTAACCATTTCTCGCGCATTCTCCTTCGCACTCATAAGTATGGGATCGGTCAGAGAACTGAGAGCAAAAGTAGCCGGCAACGTCAGCGAATAATAGCAAAATCGCACCCTTCCCGGAGAAATGCCAACAAAGTGTATCAGTCATTTCTATTGTCTGAGTAGGTAATTTGTAGAGTAGAAATTCAAGTACTCAAGGTATTAGTGTATTGTTCCAGTCTCGGCTCGCCTCTAATTTGTAGACTTACAGTATGGACACCCTGGTCTTTCGCCTCTCCTTCATATTGATTCTTCTCATGCTAATATATCTCCCTCATTCTCATGAGCTTCTTCCTCTCTTTCGTTTATGCTTCATTAAAATCCGCCGATGCAAGCTGTGAGAGAGAAGAGAATATGTTAAACTGGTGGTGTCTCGCTTGACTCTCGTTGGACTGACTGTCTTGGCGTGTCGGTTGCTGGTATAAGACCGCAGCTAGTTGTGCGGACAATTACACACCAACACACCATGAGAGCTGTCTACAAGCCTGAAGCTTGCTTATTGACTCATCGCCGAACATACCCAACCTTTTAGGCTGCAATTTCACTACGTCAAAGTTCACCATACTGTCGGTTTACCGCCGGTAAACCGATTCCCGGTCGGTAAGCCGAAACGTGAGTTGCATGAGACCATGACGCCTCGTTGCTTTGATACTTTCACCATCTACTGTAAGCTTTGACGTAGTGAAATTGCAGCCTTATTTGTCAGCTTGAGCTTGCTGCGTCAATAATGATCTCGCCACATATGCATCTTGTTTAATCCGATCTTTATCAAGGTGAATTTGCAAGGCTGAAGGGAGCAAATCAGTAAAAGAGTGCCCTGTCCCGGTCTCCACATGAATCACACAAAAGTTTGACTGCCTAATCAAGTCACAGACTGAATCAGATTTCGGGGTATAAATACAAAATGGACAAACCAAACGTTACCCACCTAGGACAACGACATCGCCTGGCAAAAAAGTAAGCCAAAGAAAGCATCTCTATATGTATTGGCTGAGTCTATCCCAACCTAACACAACGGTATTAACTGACTCTATCCCATCCTAACACAATCCTATTAGCTGACTCTATCCCATCCTGACACAACTCTATAAGCTGCCTCTTTCCCATCCTTAGATGACTCTCTCCCATCCTAACACAACTCTATTAGAAATAAAGGTTGGGTCGGACTCGAACCTGCGGTACCAATTCACCTAGCAGACGAGAGTCACTCGCACTATCCGAATACGCCACTGGACCGTCCTCGAAAAGAACGGCCGTGTCGCATCTTCCAACGGAGGATACTCGATCGCCTACACGGCTGAGTCTGATGCCGGAAGATGTTGAGGGAGTGTCAGCACCAAGCGTGGCAACGAGAGCATGTCCTACGGGATTCACTCAAGCCAGCCCGGAAAGACGTAGATACTACAAGGCCAGGTGACAGCGGCCCGCTGTAAATCAGTTTGAAAGCCAAGAGGCAGAGTAGAAAGTAGAAGTAGAAGAAGAAGAAGAGAAAGAATGTAAAGGCGACTCACGGGAATGCCGTCCGTCAAACAGAAATAAAGGTTGGGTAGGACTCGAACCTGCGGTATCAATTCACCTAGCAGACGAGAGTCACTCGCGCTATCCGAATATGCCATGGGATATAAAAAAAGAATGGCCGGCCGTGTCGCATCTTCCAACGGAGGAGACTCGATCGCCCACAGGGCTGAGTCCGATGCCCGAAGATGTTGAGAGAGTGTCAGCACCAAGCATGGCAATGAGAGCACGTCCTACGTCCTACGCTTGGTGCTGGCACTCTCTCAACATCTTCGGGCATCGAACTCAGCCGTGTAGGCGATCGAGTCTCCTCCGTTGGAAGATGCGACACGGCCGGTCTTTCTTTTCTTTTGAGGACGGTCCCATGGCATATTCGGATAGCGTGAGTGACTCTCGTCTGCTAGGTGAATTGGTACCACAGGTTCGAGTCTGACCCAACCTTTATTTCTGTTGGACGGCATTCCCCTGAGTCGCCTTTACATACTTTCCCTTCTCTTTCTTCTACTTCTCCGACTTTCCACTCTGCCTTTTGGCTTTCAAACTGATTTACAGCGGGCTGCTGTGACCTGGCCTTGTAGTATCTATGTCTTTCCGGGCTGGTTTGAGTGAATCACGTAGGACGTGCTCTCGTCGCCACGCTTGGTGCTGACACTCCCTCAACATCTTCGGGCATCGGACTCAGCCATGTAGGCGATCGAGTATCCTCCGTTGGAAGATGCGACACGGCCGTTCTTTTTTGAGGACGGTCCCGCGCCCGTGGCGTATTCAGATAGCTCGAGTGACTCTCGTCGGCTAGGTGAATTGGAACCGCAGGTTCGAGTCCGACCCAAAATTTATTTCTGTTTGACGGGCGGCGTTCCCGTGAGTCGCCTTTACATTCTTTCTCTTCTCTTTCTTCTACTTCTCCGACTTTCTACTCTGCCTCTTGGCTTTCAAACAACTCGATTATACCTGACTCTATCCCATCCTAACACAGCTCTATTAGCTGATTCTATCACATACTAACAACTGTACAGCTGACCCTACCACATATCCTCCCCTTTATGTAACATAATTACCCAAGGCTGAAAAGGCTCTACATGGTCAATCGCTCTTTCTTGTTCGCTCTAGTATTCGCAGGGTCATCTGTTTTGGCTGCACGCAGGCTGGCTCTTGACTCTCCCCGCGTAACGTTTTCTGGCGACCGTACAGACAAATTTTCACTTTGGAGAGCGTTTTCAAAAGTTTGCGGATACAGTGCGACGAAGGTGCGTCTTTGTGTAAACGAGAGACCTATCCCCAAAAATGTCTTTGCGGAGACGCCCTCAGTATCGTTTCTGTAACCTCTAGATCTGCTTCTGCGGGTGTAACACGTGATTCTCGATTCTCATTCTCTAAGTGTAGTCTTCCCCGTGTTATGTCTATTCTTTCTAATCTCGCGAGTCTTGGGCATTCTAGTCCCGTGACCTCAGGGCCAGGCAGGAAAAGCGCATCGCGAGTACCGGGCGTAGACAGCCATCAGAAGTTTGAATTGCTGAGCCAGGCAGTAGCTATGCTGTGGGCAGTGAGACAAACGAACTTTTGATGTTGAATGATTATGGTTTAGGCGTTGGTTTCAATAGCTCAGCGTTTAGAGCATCGGAGCGCAAATCTGAGGCCGCGAGTTCAAGTCCCACCCTGAGACCAATGCTGTTTTCCTCGTTCCCTGCCTCTCTGCCTCTCTGCCTCGGCGGGTGTAACAGCTGATAGTCCTTTCTCATCCTTTGAATCTTCCCCGCCTGATCTCTTTCTAAAGATAGCTAATGAGTTGGAGCCTTGGAGGCCGCGAGATCATTAAAAATAGCACTTGGTCCGCGAACTCTCGGACCGTTTTCAACTGAGATTGGGTGCAATCTCGAGCTCCTCCGTTCTCGGGGCAGATACCTATACTACAGCTACATGGAAGCCACGGCACTGCTCCCGTAACAATCCTGAGTCAAGTCGGTCGGGCGTGAATTATCAATGATCAGTGCAGCTCGCAAAGGTGATCGTCGTATCGTAACCGCAAGATGTAGCCGAGGCCAGGGTCGAAGGCGTAAAACCTGTGAAGCACCTCCCCGCGGCCCGAGCACCGGTCATTGATTAGACACTTACAGTGGTCTGACGCGTCCAAGATTGATCTTCTCCCCTAATAGCATGGCACCGTGACCAACCAAGAGCCGCGAGATCATGGAAGCTACGCCTGGCCCAGCACTAAACGTGCTAAATGGCTCTCTGCCCCTTTCTAGAGCTTGGTACGCACGGTCAAGCTCAGTCTTG
The DNA here is from genome assembly GCA_028571005.1 of Clathrina lutea. Lineage (NCBI taxonomy): Eukaryota > Metazoa > Porifera > Calcarea > Clathrinida > Clathrinidae > Clathrina > Clathrina lutea. The sequence continues at coordinate 8,007 of JAOWAR010160689.1, forward strand.
AGGTCTTCAAGTGATTTTGCGATTCAAGTTGCGACTTTGCTATTTATGTTGCGACTCGCAAGTGCTAGTGGTCCGCTTGGAGTCCGCTTGGGAGAAGCGGACCACAGTCACGTGATAACCCATCATGGCTGGCAGAGCCTGCACCGAAGGTTAATGCGAGGCCTTGACACATGTGACAAGCACGCGCATTATCAAACGCGCTTCCAAGGAGTCAATCATTATCAAACGCGCTTCCAAGGAGTCAATCAGGACTTTACGCCCTACCTAACTGTGACCTTCGTCTCTGTTCCACGTCTGCGTCGTACAAGGACAGGTTTAAGCACTCTTTATATCGTCTTGGAAGTTTCTTCGCCAGCCAAGAGCCGCTATCTTCACCTGCAATCAACCACAGCCACTCGCCCTGCGAAGCGATCGGTCTCTGGATCGATCGTGGGGCGTCGACTCAGCTTACACCTGACAAAATCTCTCCTGGCTGGTGGAACTGCGTACGCTAAACGGTCTTTTCCCGCTGACGCCGTGGTAAGCATACCTTGTTCCCTGCCCAACAGCCTCTTCCTTCAAGACGTCATCATCGAGCACTTTTTTTTCTTCTTAGACTCCTGTCCTAAAGTAGCTGGCTCGCGCTCAGTGACAGTCTTATATCCACCACGAGCCCACGGCCAACTTTACAGCTGTCGACTGAGCATGCGCGCCAAGGATCTCTGATTCTTTGAACATGGTAAGGACAAAATCAGTAGACCCCTTCGGGAAATATTGTCTGGGTTCGCAACGGGGCAAACCGCCCTCGCAACCCTCTATCAACGGTGTCAATCCACATCCGATCCGGCATGCTGCTCTGTCATTTTGCGTAGTGGGTACTTGGCTGCCAAGGTTCGATCGGTGTTCTATGAGTTTTGGAAGGGCTGATTCGCCCCACTGTCCCCATCATGTGGTGTGGGGCTGTGACAGTCCTACTCAGCTGGGAGTCGCTGGGCAATCGCTGTCCGCACTGCTTGTCGTTGTCAGTCAATCACGTGAAGAACATGCTCGAAAGTACCAAGGAGAACGTCGAGGATTTGAACTGAAAGTTTCAAAGAGTGAAAGTGTAGTTGAACTAGAGTAACCACTGTGAAGGCATAATTCTAGGACAGTTGTGCCTTCACAGTGGTCAAAATCTGCTGCTGCTTGGCTTGAATCACTTCCCAAGTAGACGGCAGGAAGCAGCTGGAGTCCCTATGGAGAGCTTTGACGCCAGCTTTCTCGCTGGGGTTATTTTTGCAATTCTTGATTAGCATTTTCTCTTTCTTTCTCCTCTCCTGCTTCTGGGCTTTTCCACTGCAATACAACCAGGCTGATTCTTTCGTTTGGTGGTGGAAGCCATCTAACATAATACCGTGCCGATTCTCCCAGCTGCTATTACCAGAAATTTTGGTGCTGCCAAAATTCATTCTCCAGCCAGAAAAATGGCACCACTGACTGCCTAAGGTTCATGGACAAACCTGGATGAAGGCGGCAACTGATTCTCGACTGCGAAGCGATTAAGTAGAGCCATCAACATAACTTCCCCTTTTCTTCGTTTCTGAGCAAGCAGCCAACTGTTTTTTTCATATGCTCTATATATCCATACCGTCTTTCGCCAGCCACACCCACACGGCCAGAGCACACCCATGCTGGGGTGACTGAGTGTCAGTTCAAATCAGACTGAGAGATACTTATTTTGTGAAAACACCACGAAGCTTCCTTATCAGTAAGCAGTTTTAACGCGGCTGTAAATAGGAAGATTGATAGAAACAGGCTCCCTGTCAGAGAGTTCTGACTCACTTTCATGAACTGATCATCAGCTTGGAATTTTTCAACGAATGTGTTGCCGTTGGCCAAGGACTATATTCTTCGTCTGTTGCACATGCTGGGTTGTGCTTGTATTTTCGAAAATTTAGCTTGAGCCAATCACGACTTTAGAAAGTATTGACAAGGATGTTTGAAAGCAGGCCATGGATATCATGTCACGAAAAGTCCACTCCTAGATAAATGCGAGCGGTAACAACTGTGTTGCGTTTTTCCCTGTGCCGCACCACCTCCATGATTGTTGCTTGCCTGAACTAAACAACCAACCATTCTTTTATTCCAGCTGCATCTGATAGACAATAAGTGGATGTACCTGTGATCGTGACCAGGACCAGAAAAAAAAAACTGGCCACAGTCTAGTGCAGCTCTCGACATGATTCAATGTTCCCAATGTACACGTTTTATTGGTTGGCGCGGCCTGGGGTAGAATTCAATTCAGTATCCCCAACTAAAAAAAAATTGGCCTTTTGGGCGGACAAACACCTATCCCGAACCCCTCTCAGCTTGGAAAATGTGGCCACAATTCGAAGACGGTGTGCAAAAGATGAAGAAGGAGAGGAAAAACAGCCCGGCCCAGGCACGGCCTTGTCCCGTGCCACGAACCAAGACAATATTTCTACAAGCAAAATAAATACTTTATTTAAATGAAAAAAATAATCAATTGTTAACAATATATCAAAGT